>JAPZQD010000034.1:0-175572 GCA_036971965.1 Nyctalus aviator | reverse complement strand
GGAGCTACCATTAAGGAATTTCATAATTAGAGATGAGAGCACATTTAAAAGTGAAAGAAACCTCATTTATTTACTTAAAGTAGCCTAGAACTTTAAATGTGGGTCAAACCAGACTGAAAAGAGAAAAATAAGCACAAATAGGCAGCTTTGTTAGTAAAGCCTTACACTTCATTGAATTGTAGCATTAAACTCTAAAACGTGGTTGAGAGACAATGTTCTTAAACTTCTCAGGTTCATAACAGTGTGTAGGAAGTTGTTTGAACATGTGGGAAATACTTCTACTTGGACAAGAAGGCCTAATATGGGAAACAACATGAAAACGTGTAATTCAGAGAAAACGACAGTAAATAGATGACAACTAGATTTGCACAAATGAAACAGATTCTCCAAGTCAGTTGTTAGTGTAGAAAAGGCATCTAAGCTCAAGGAAATCCTAAACTACAGTAAAGAGCACTTTAAACAGTTTATGAACATATAATATTTACTTAAAGGAGCCTAGAACAGTAAATGTGTGTCATACAAGGCAGAATATCTTTGAAACAGAAAATAAGCACGTTTAACCAGCTTTGGAAAGCCTTAGACTTCACTGTAATGTAGCATTAAATTCCATAACATAGTTGAGACACACTTTTCACAACCTTCTCAGGTTCATAACAGTGTGTAGGAAGCTGTTTTTCCATATTCCCAATTCATATACTTGGATCTGAAGGCGTAATATTGGAAATTACTAGAAAACATCAGTATTTCAGAGAAAATAGACTATAGAGGAGATCTCGCAGAGAACATGAGAAAAACACTGATCCAAGTAAGCTGTTTTACTAGAAAGGTATCTAACATCAATAAATTTCATAATTAGAGATGAGATCACATTTAAGAGTGAAATAAACCGCATTCGTTTACTTAAAGTAGTCTAGAACTTTAAATGTGGGTCGAACCCGGCTGGAAAGAGAGAAATAAGCACAATTCGGGAGCTTTTTTAGTAAAGCCTTACACTTCATTGAATTGTAGCATTAAACTCTAAAACGTGGTTGAGAGCAAATGTTCTTAAACTTCTCAGGTTCATAACAGTGTGTAGGAAATTGTTTGAACATCTGGGAAATACTTCTACTTGGACAAGAAGGCCTAATATGGGAAACAACATGAAAACGTGCAATTCAGAGAAAACGACAGTAAATAGATGACAACTAGATTCACACGAATGAAACAGATTCTCCAAGTCAGTTGTTAGTGTAGAAAAGGCACCAAAGATCAAGGAAATCCTTAAATACAGTAAAGAGCACTTTAAACAGTGTATGAACATCTATTGTTTACTTAGAGCTATGGTCTAAAGGACCATAGAACAATAAATGTGTGTCATACAAGGCAGAATATCCTTGAAACAGAGAAATCAAAACGTTTAACCAGCTTTGGAAAGCCTTAGGCTTCACTGTAATGTAGCATTAAACTCTATAACAAAGCTGAGACACAATGTTCCCAACCGCCTCAGATTCATAACAGTGTGTAGGAAGTTGTTTGTCCATGTTCCCAATGTGTATACTTGGAGGAGAAGGCGTAATATTGGAAATTACTAGAAAACATCAGTATTTCAGAGAAAATGACATGAAATAGAGATCTTGCATTGAACGTATAGAAAACACTGCTCCAAATAAGTTGTTTGTGTATCAAACATCAAGGAATTTCATAATTAGAGGTAAATGCACTTTTAACAGTGAAAGAAACCTCATTTATTTACTTGAAGTAGCCTAGGACTTTAAATGTGTGTCATACCCAGTTGGAAAGAGAGAAATAAGCACAATTCGGAAGGTTTGTAAAGCCTTACACTTCACTGCATTGTAGCATGGAACTCTAATACATAGTTGAGACACAATATTTTCAAGCTTCTCAGGCTCATAGCAGTGTGTAGAAAGTTGTTTGTAAATGTTCCCAATGCCTATATTTGGACCAGAAGGCCTAATGTTGAAAACTACAAGAAAATAATAGTAATTCAATGCAAATGGGGAAAATAGAGAACTCGCAAAGAATATGTAGAAAACACTGCTCCAAGTACGTTGTTTGTGTATAAAGGTATCTAACATCAAGGAATTTCATAATTAGAGATGAGAGCACATTTAACAGTGAAAGAAACCTCATTTATTTACTTAACGTAGCCTAGAACTTTAAATGTGGGTCAAACCGGACTGCAAAGAGAAAAATAAGCACAAATAGGCAGCTCTGTAAAGCCTTACACTTCACTGCATTCTAGCATTAAACTCTAAAATCTGGTTGAGAGCAAATGTTCTTTAACTTCTCAGGTTCATAACAGTGTGTAGGAAGTTGTTTGAACATGTGGGAAATACTTCTACTTGGACAAGAAGGCCTGATATGGGAAACAACATGAAAACGTGCAATTCAGAGAAAACGACAGTAAATAGATGACAACTAGATTTGCACGAATGAAACAGATTCTCCAAATCAGTTGTTAGTGTAGAAAAGGCATCAAAGATCAAGGAAATCCTTAAGTACAATAAAGAGCACTTTAAACAGTGTATGAACATCTATTGTTTACTTAAAGGACCATAGAACAATAAATGTGTGTCATACAAGGCAGAATATCCTTGAAACAGAGAAATCAAAACGTTTAACCAGCTTTGGAAAGCCTTAGACTTCACTGTAATGTCGCATTAAACTCTATAACAAAGCTGAGACACAATGTTCCCAACCTCCTCAGGTTCATAACAGTGTGTAGGAAGTTGTTTGTCCATGTTCCCAATGTGTATACCTGGAGGAGAAGGGGTAATATTGGAAATTACTAGAAAACGTCAGTATTTCAGAGAAAATGACATGAAATAGAGATCTTGCATTGAACGTATAGAAAACACTGCTCCAAATAAGTTGTTTGTGTATCAATCATCAAGGAATTTCATAATTAGAGGTAAGTGCACATTTAACAGTGAAAGAAACGTCATTTATTTACTTGAAGTAGCCTAGGACTTTAAATGTGTGTCATACCCAGTTGGAAAGAGAGAAATAAGCACAATTCGGAAGGTTTGTAAAGCCTTACACTTCACTGCATTGTAGCATGAAACTCTAATACATAGTTGAGAGACAATGTTTTCAAGCTTCTCAGGCTCATAGCAGTGTGTAGAAAGGTGTTTGTAAATGTTCCCAATGCGTATACTTTGACCAGAAGGCCTAATGTTGAAAACTACAAGAAAATAATAGTAATTCAATGCAAATGGGGAAAATAGAGAACTCACAAAGAACATGTAGAAAACACTGCTCCAAGTAAGTTGTTTGTGTATAAAGGTATCTAACATCAAGGAATTTCATAATTAGAGATGAGAGCACATTTAAGAGTGAAATAAATCTCATTTATTTAATTAAAGTAACCTAGAACTTTAAATGTGGGTCGTACCTGGCTGGAAAGAGAGAAATAAGCACAATTCGGCAGCTTTGTAAAGCTTTACTCTTACCTGCATTGTAGCATGAAACTCTAAAACGTGGTTGCGAGACAATGTTCTTAAACTTCTCAGGTTCATAACAGTGTGTAGGAAGTTGTTTGAACATGTGGGAAATACTTCTACTTGGACAAGAAGGCCTAATATGGGAAACAACATGAAAACGTGCAATTCAGAGAAAATGACATTAAATAGATGACAACTAGATTCGCACAAATGAAACAGATTCTCTAAGACAGTTGTTAGTGTAGAAAAGGGATCTAAGATCAAGGAAATCCTAAACTACAGTAAAGAGCACTTTAAACAGTGTATGAACATCTATTATTTACTTATTGGAGCTTAGAACAGTAAATGTGTGTGATATAAGGCAGAATATCCTTGAAACAGGGAATTAAATACGTTTAAAACAGAGAATTAAACATGTTTAATCAGCTTTCAAAAGCCTTAGACTTCACTGTAATGTAGCATTAACTCTATAACAAAGCTGAGACACAATGTTCCCAACCTTCTCAGGTTCATAACAGTGTGTAGAAAGTTGTTTGTCCATGTTCCCAATGCGTATACTTGGACCAGAAGGCATAATGTTGAAAACTACAAGAAAACAACATTAATTCAGGCAAATGACAGAAAATAGAGGAGAACTCGCAAAGAACATGTAGAATTCAATGCTCCAAGTAAGTTTTCTGTGTAGAAAGGTATCTAACATCAAGAAATTTCATAATTAGAGATGAGAGCACATTTAAGTGTGAAAGAAACCTCATTTATTTACTTAAAGTAGCCTAGAACTTTAAAGGTATCTCGTACCTGGCTGGAAAGAGAGAAATAAGCACAATTCAGCAGCTTTGTAAAGCTTTACTCTTTACTGCATTGTAGCATGAAACTCTAATACATAGTTGAGAGACAATGTTTTCATGTTTCTCAGGTTCATAACAGTGTGTAGGAAGTTGTTAGTCCATGTTCCCAAAGCATATACTTGGACCATAAGTCCTAATGTTGAAAACTACAAGAAAACAACAATAATTCAGTGCAAAAGACAGAAAATAGAGAAGAATTCGCATTCACCATGTAGAAAACACTGCTCCAAGTAAGTTGTTTGTGTAGAAAGGAGCTACAATTAAGGAATTTCATAATTAGAGATGAGAGCACATTTAAGAGTGAAATAAACGTCATTCATTTACTTAAAGTAGCCTAGAACTTTAAATGTGGGTCAAACCAGACTGAAAAGAGAAAAATAAGCACAATTCGGAAGCTTTGTAAAGCCTTACTCTTACCTGCATTGTAGCATGAAACTCTAAAACGTGGTTGCGAGACAATGTTCTTAAACTTCTCAGGTTCATAACAGTGTGTAGGAAGTTGTTTGAACATGTGGGAAATACTTCTACTTGGACAAGAAGGCCTAATATGGGAAACAACATGAAAACGTGCAATTCAGAGAAAACGACATTAAATAGATGACAACTAGATTCGCACAAATGAAACAGATTCTCCAAGACAGTTGTTAGTGTAGAAAAGGCATCTAAGCTCAAGGAAATCCTAAACTACAGTAAAGAGCACTTTAAACAGTGTATGAACATCTATTATTTACTTAATGGAGCTTAGAACAGTAAATGTGTGTGATATAAGGCAGAATATCCTTGAAACAGAGAATTAAATACGTTTAAAACAGAGAATTAAACACGTTTAATCAGCTTTCGACAGCCTTAGACTTCACTGTAATGTAGCATTAAACTAAGCTGAGACACAATGTTCCCAACCTCCTCAGATTCATAACAGAGTGTAGGAAGTTGTTTGTCCATGTTCCCAATGTGTATACTTGGAGGAGAAGGCGTAATATTGGAAATTACTAGAAAACATCAGTATTTCAGAGAAAATGACATGAAATAGAGATCTTGCATTGAACGTATAGAAAACACTGCTCCAAATAAGTTGTTTGTGTATCTAACATCAAGGAATTTCATAATTAGAGGTAAGTGCACATTTAACAGTGAAAGAAACGTCATTTATTTACTTGAAGTAGCCTAGAACTTTAAATGTGTGTCATACCCGGTTGGAAAGAGAGAAATAAGCATAATTTGGAAGGTTTGTAAAGCCTTACACTTCACTGCATTGTAGCATGAAACTCTAATACATAGTTGAGAGACAATGTTTTCAAGCTTCTCGGGCTCATAACAGTGTGTAGAAAGTTGTTTGTCCATGTTCCCAATGCGTATACTTGGACCAGAAGGCCTAATGTTGAAAACTACAAGAAAATATTAGTAATTCAGTGCGAATGGTGGAAAATAGAGGAGAATTCGCAAAGAACATGTAGAAAACACTGCTCCAAGTAAGTTGTTTGTGTATAAAGGTATCTAACATCAAGGAATTTCATAATTAGAGATGAGAGCACATTTAAGAGTGAAATAAACCTCATTTATTTACTTAAAGTAGCCTACAACTTAAAAGGTATCTTGTACCTGGCTGGAAAGAGAGAAATAAGCACAATTCAGCAGCTTTGTAAAGCTTTACTCTTTACTGCATTGTAGCATGAAACTCTAATAAATAGTTGAGAGACAATGTTTTCATGTTTCTCAGGTTCATAACAGTGTGTAGGAAATTCTGAGTCCATGTTCCCAAAGTGTATGCTTGGACCATAAGTCCTAATGTTGAAAACTACAAGAAAACAACAATAATTCAGTGCAAAAGACAGAAAATAGAGAAGAACTCGCATTCACCCTGTAGAAAACACTGCTCCAAGTAAGTTGTTTGTGTAGAAAGGAGCTACCATTAAGGAATTCCATAATTAGAGATGAGAGCACATTTAAGAGTGAAATAAACGTCATTCATTTACTTAAAGTAGCCTAGAACTTTAAATGTGTGTCATACCTGGCTGGAAAGAGAGAAATAAACACAATTCGGAAGCTTTGTAAAGCCTTACTCTTACCTGCATGTAGCATGAAACTCTAAAACGTGGTTGAGAGACAATGTTCTTAAACTTCTCAGGTTCATAACAGTGTGTAGGAAGTTGTTTGAACATGTGGGAAATACTTCTACTTGGACAAGAAGGCCTAATATGGGAAACAATATGAAAACGTGTAATTCAGAGAAAACAACAGTAAATAGATGACAACTAGATTCGCACAAATAAAACAGATTCTCCAAGTCAGTTGTTATTGTAGAAAAGGGATCTAAGATCAAGGAAATCCTAAACTACAGTAAAGAGCACTTTAAACAGTGTATGAACATCTATTATTTACTTAATGGACCATAGAACAATAAATGTGTGTCATACAAGGCAGAATATCCTTGAAACAGAGAAATCAAAACGTTTAACCAGCTTTGGAAAGCCTTAGACTTCACTGTAATGAAGCATTAAACTCTATAACAAAGCTGAGACACAATGTTCCCAACCTCCTCAGATTCATAACAGTGTGTAGGAAGTTGTTTGTCAATGTTCCCAAGGCGTATACTTGGACCAGAAGGCGTAATATTAGAAATTACTAGAAAACATCAGAATTTCAGAGAAAATAACAGAAAATAGAGGAGATCTCACAGAAAACATGAGAAAAACACTGATCCAAGTAAGCTGTTTTACTAGAAAGGTATCTAACATCAAGAAATTTCATAATTAGAGATGAGAGCACATTTAACAGTGAAAGAAACCTCATTTATTTACTTAAAGTAACCTAGAACTTTAAATGTGGGTCAAACCGGACTGGAAAGAGAAAAATAAGCACAAATAGGCAGGTTTGTTAGTAAAGCCTTACACTTCATTGAATTGTAGCATTAAACTCTAAAATGTGGTTGAGAGCAAATGTTCTTAAACTTCTCAGGTTCATAACAGTGTGTAGGAAGTTGTTTGAACATGTGAGAAATACTTCTACTTGGACAAGAAGGCCTAATATGGGAAACAACATGAAAACGTGTAATGCAGAGAAAACTACAGTAAATAGATGACTTGATTTGCACAAATGAAACAGATTCTCCAATTCAGTTGTTAGTGAAGAAAAGGCACCTAAATCAAGGAAATCCTAAACTACAATAAAGAGCACTTTAAACAGTGTATGAACATCTATTGTTTACTTACAGCTATGGTCTAAAGGACCATAGAACAATAAATGTGTGTCATACAAGGTAGAATATCCTTGAAACTGAGAAATCAAAACGTTTAACCAGCTTTGGAAAGCCTTAGACTTCACTGTAATGTAGCATTAAACTCTATAACAAAGCTGAGACACAATGTTCCCAACCGCCTCAGGTTCATAACAGTGTGTAGGAAGTTGTTTGTCCATGTTCCCAATGTGTATACTTGGAGGAGAAGGCGTAATATTGGGAATTATTAGATAACATCAGTATTTCAGAGAAAAAGACATGAAATAGTGATCTTGCATTGAACGTATAGAAAACACTGCTCCAAGTAAGTTGTTTGTGTATCTAACATTAAGGAATTTCATAATTAGAGGTAAGTGCACATTTAACAGTGAAAGAAACCTCGTTTATTTACTTGAAGTAGCCTAGAACTTTAAATGTGTGTCATACCCGGTTGGAAAGAGAGAAATAAGCACAAATTGGCAGCTTTGTAAAGCCTTACACTTCACTGCATTGTAGCATGAAACTCTAATACATAGTTGAGAGACAATGTTTTCATGCTTCTCAGGTTCATAACAGTTTGTAGGAAGTTGTTTGTCCATGTTCCCAATGCGTATACTTGGACCAGTAGGCCTAATGTTGAAAACTACAAGAAAACAACAATAATTCAATGCAAATGGTGGAAAATAGAGAAGAACTCGCATTCACCATGAAGAAAACACTGCTCCAAGTAAGTTGTTTGTGTAGAAAGGAGCTACCTTTAAGGAATTTCATAATTAGAGATGAGAGCACATTTAAAAGTGAAAGAAACCTCATTTATTTACTTAAAGTAGCCTAGAACTTTAAATGTGGGTCAAACCGGACTGGAAAGAGAAAAATAAGCACAAATAGGCAGGTTTGTTAGTAAAGCCTTACACTTCATTGAATTGTAGCATTAAACTCTAAAATGTGGTTGAGAGCAAATGTTCTTAAACTTCTCAGGTTCATAACAGTGTGTAGGAAGTTGTTTGAACATCTGAGAAATACTTCTACTTGGACAAGAAGGCCTAATATGGGAAACAACATGAAAACGTGTAATGCAGAGAAAACTACAGTAAATAGATGACTTGATTTGCACAAATGAAACAGATTCTCCAATTCAGTTGTTAGTGAAGAAAAGGCACCTAAATCAAGGAAATCCTAAACTACAATAAAGAGCACTTTAAACAGTGTATGAACATCTATTGTTTACTTACAGCTATGGTCTAAAGGACCATAGAACAATAAATGTGTGTCATACAAGGTAGAATATCCTTGAAACAGAGAAAAGAAATCAAACGTTTAAACCAGCTTTGGAAAGCCTTAGACTTCACTGTAATGTAGCATTAAACTCTATAACAAAGCTGAGACACAATGTTCCCAACCGCCTCAGGTTCATAACAGTGTGTAGGAAGTTGTTTGTCCATGTTCCCAATGTGTATACTTGGAGGAGAAGGCGTAATATTGGGAATTATTAGATAACATCAGTATTTCAGAGAAAAAGACATGAAATAGTGATCTTGCATTGAACGTATAGAAAACACTGCTCCAAGTAAGTTGTTTGTGTATCTAACATTAAGGAATTTCATAATTAGAGGTAAGTGCACATTTAACAGTGAAAGAAACCTCGTTTATTTACTTGAAGTAGCCTAGAACTTTAAATGTGTGTCATACCCGGTTGGAAAGAGAGAAATAAGCACAAATTGGGCAGCTTTGTAAAGCCTTACACTTCACTGCATTGTAGCATGAAACTAAATACATAGTTGAGAGACAATGTTTTCATGCTTC
The DNA here is from genome assembly GCA_036971965.1 of Nyctalus aviator. Classification (NCBI taxonomy): domain Eukaryota; kingdom Metazoa; phylum Chordata; class Mammalia; order Chiroptera; family Vespertilionidae; genus Nyctalus; species Nyctalus aviator. Next base: position 166,264 of record JAPZQD010000034.1, on the reverse strand, counting down.
TCAGGTTCATAACAGTTTGTAGGAAGTTGTTTGTCCATGTTCCCAATGCGTATACTTGGACCAGTAGGCCTAATGTTGAAAACTACAAGAAAACAACAATAATTCAATGCAAATGGTGGAAAATAGAGAAGAAGCCGCAATCACCATGAAGAATAGGCAAAATGGTTGAGAGACAATGTTCTTAAACTTCTCAGGTTCATAACAGTGTGTAGGAAGTTGTTTGAACATGTGGGAAATACTTCTACGGACAAGAAGGCCTAATATGGGGAAACAACATGAAACGTGTAATTCAGAGAAAACGACAGTAAATAGATGACAACTAGATTCACACAAATGAAACAGATTCTCCAGTCAGTTGTTAGTGTAGAAAAAGGCATCAAAGATCAAGGAAATCCTTAAGTACAGTAAAGAGCACTTTAAACAGTGATGAACATCTATTGTTTACTTAAAGGACCATAGAACAATAAATGTGTGTCATACAAGGCAGAATATCCTTGAAACAGAGAAATCAAAATGTTTAACCAGAGAGACAATGTTTTCAAGCTTCTCAGGCTCATACCAGTGTGGTAGAAAGTTGTTTGTCCATGTTCCCAATGCGTATACTTGGACCAGAAGGTCTAATGTTGAAAACTACAAGAAATAATAGTAATTCAGTGCAAATGGCGGAAAATAGAGGAGAACTCGCAAAGAACATGTAGAAAACATGCTCCAAGAAAATTGTTTGTGTATAAAGGTATCTAACATCAAGGAATTTCATAATTAGAGATGAGAGCACATTTAAGGGTGAAATAAACTTCATTTATTTACTTAAAGTAGCCTAGAACTTTAAAAGGTATCTCGTACCTGGCTGGAAAGAGAGAAATAAGCACAATTCGGCAGCTTTGTAAAGCTTTTACTTCTTACTGCATTGTAGCATGAAACTCTAATACATAGTTGAGAGACAATGTTTTCATGCTTCTCAGGTTCATAACAATGTGTAGGAAGTTGTTAGTCCATGTTCCGAATGCATACTTGGACCAGAAGGAATGTTGAAAACTACAAGAAAACAACAATAATTCAGTGCAAAAGAGAGAAAATAGAGGAGAACTCGCATACAACATGTAGAAAACACTGCTCCAAGTAAGTTGTTTTGTGTAAAAGGAGCTACCATTAAGGAATTTCATAATTAGAGATGAGAGCACATTTAAGAGTGAAATAAACCTCATTCATTTACTTAAAGTAGCCTAGAACTTTAAATGTGTGTTAAACCGGACTGGAAAGAGGAAAATAAGCACAAATAGGCAGCTCTGTAAAGCCTTACACTTCACTGCATTCTAGAATTAAACTCTAAAATGTGGTTGAGAGCAAATGTTCTTAAACTTCTCAGGTTCATAACAGTGTGTAGGAAGTTTTTTGAACATGTGGGAAATACTTCTACTTGGACAAGAAGGCCTAATATGGGAAACAACATGAAAACGTGTAATTCAGAGAAAACGACAGTAAATAGATGACAACTAGATTTGCACGAATGAAACAGATTCTCCAAGTCAGTTGTTATTGTAGAAAAGGCATCAAAGATCAAGGAAATCCTTAAGTACAGTAAAGAGCACTTTAAACAGTGTATGAACATCTATTGTTTACTTAAATACCATAGAACAATAAATGTGTGTCATACAAGGCAGAATATCCTTGAACCAGAGAAATCAAAACGTTTAACCAGCTTTGGAAAGCCTTAGACTTCACTGTAATGTCGCATTAAACTCTATAACAAAGATGAGACACAATGTTCCCAACCACCTCAGATTCATAACAGTGTGTAGCAAGTTGTTTGAACAAGTGGGAAATACTTATACTTGGACAAGAAGGCCTAATATGGGAAACAACATGAAAACGTGTAATTCAGAGAAAATGACAGTATACAGATGACAACTAGATTCGCTCAAATGAAACAGATTCTCCAAGACAGTTGTTAGTGTAGAAAAGACATCTAAGATCAAGGAAATCCTAAACTACAGTAAAAAGCACTTTAAACAGTTTATGAACATCTATTATTTACTTAATGGAGCCTAGAACAGTAAATGTGTGTCATTTAAGGCAGAATATCCTTGAAACAGAGAATTAAACATGTTTAAAACAGAGAATTAAACACGTTTAATCAGCTTTGGAAAGCCTTAGACTTCACTGTAATGTAGCATTCAACTCTATAACAAAGCTTAAACACAATGTTCCCAACCTTCTCAGGTTCATAACAGTGTGTAGAAAGTTGTTTGTCCGTGTTCCCAATGTGTATACTTGGACCAGAAGGCGTAATGTTGAAAACTACAAGAAAACAACAATAATTCAGGCAAATGACATAAAATAGAGGAGAACTCGCAAAGAACATGTTGAAATCACTGCTCCAAGTAAGTTGTCTGTGTAGAAAGGTATCTAACATCAAGAAATTTCATAATTAGAGATAAGAGCACATTTAACAGTGAAAGAAACCTCATTTATTTACTTAAAGTAGCCTAGAACTTTAAATGTGTGTCAAACCGAACTGGAAAGAGAAAAATGAGCACAAATAGGCAGCTTTGTTAGTAAAGCCTTACACTTCACTGCATTGTAGCATTAAACTCTAAAACATAGTTGAGAGACAATGTTCTTAAGCTTTCCAGGTTCATAACAGTGTGTAGGAAGTTGTTTGTCCATGTTCCCAATGCGTATACTTGGACTAGAATGCCTAATGTTGAAAACTACAAGAAAACAACAGTAATTCAGAGCAAATGACAGAAAATAGAGGAGAATTCGTGTACAACATGTAGAAAACACTGCTCCACGTAAGTTGTTTGTGTAGAGAGATATCTAACATCACGGAATTTCTCAGAGTTAGGCAATCATTTAACAGTGTAGGAAAGCTCATTTATTTATTTAATGTAATCTAGAACTTTAAATATGTGTCATACAAGGCTTGAAAGAGAGAAATAGCACCAGCAGGCAGCTTTGTAATGTCTTACACTTCACTGCATTATAACATTAAACTCGAAGATGTAGTTGACTGCATATGTTCTTAAGCTTCTCAGGTTCATAACAGTGTATAGGACGTTGTTTGAACATGTGGGAAATACTTATACTTGGACAAGAAGGCCTAATTTGGGAATCAACATGAAAACGTGTAATTCAGAGAAAACGACAGTAAATAGATGACAACTAGATTCGCACGAATGAAACAGATTCTCCAAGTCAGTTGTTAGTGTAGAAAAGGCATCAAAGATCAAGGAAATCCTTAAGTACAGTAAAGAGCACTTTAAACAGTGTATGAACATCTATTGTTTACTTAAAGGACCATAGAACAATAAATGTGTGTCATACAAGGCAGAATATCCTTGAAACAGAGAAATCAAAATGTTTAACCAGTTGAGAGACAATGTTTTCAAGCTTCTCAGGCTCATACCAGTGTGTAGAAAGTTGTTTGTCCATGTTCCCAATGCGTATACTTGGACCAGAAGGTCTAATGTTGAAAACTACAAGAAAATAATAGTAATTCAGTGCAAATGGCGGAAAATAGAGGAGAACTCGCAAAGAACATGTAGAAAACACTGCTCCAAGCAAATTGTTTGTGTATAAAGGTATCTAACATCAAGGAATTTCATAATTAGAGATGAGAGCACATTTAAGGGTGAAATAAACTTCATTTATTTACTTAAAGTAGCCTAGAACTTTAAAGGTATCTCGTACCTGGCTGGAAAGAGAGAAATAAGCACAATTCGGCAGCTTTGTAAAGCTTTACTCTTTACTGCATTGTAGCATGAAACTCTAATACATAGTTGAGAGACAATGTTTTCATGCTTCTCAGGTTCATAACAATGTGTAGGAAGTTGTTAGTCCATGTTCCGAATGCGTATACTTGGACCAGAAGGCCTAATGTTGAAAACTACAAGAAAACAACAATAATTCAGTGCAAAAGAGAGAAAATAGAGGAGAACTCGCATACAACATGTAGAAAACACTGCTCCAAGTAAGTTGTTTGTGTAGAAAGGAGCTACCATTAAGGAATTTCATAATTAGAGATGAGAGCACATTTAAGAGTGAAATAAACCTCATTCATTTACTTAAAGTAGCCTAGAACTTTAAATGTGTGTTAAACCGGACTGGAAAGAGGAAAATAAGCACAAATAGGCAGCTCTGTAAAGCCTTACACTTCACTGCATTCTAGAATTAAACTCTAAAATGTGGTTGAGAGCAAATGTTCTTAAACTTCTCAGGTTCATAACAGTGTGTAGGAAGTTTTTTGAACATGTGGGAAATACTTCTACTTGGACAAGAAGGCCTAATATGGGAAACAACATGAAAACGTGTAATTCAGAGAAAACGACAGTAAATAGATGACAACTAGATTTGCACGAATGAAACAGATTCTCCAAGTCAGTTGTTATTGTAGAAAAGGCATCAAAGATCAAGGAAATCCTTAAGTACAGTAAAGAGCACTTTAAACAGTGTATGAACATCTATTGTTTACTTAAATACCATAGAACAATAAATGTGTGTCATACAAGGCAGAATATCCTTGAACCAGAGAAATCAAAACGTTTAACCAGCTTTGGAAAGCCTTAGACTTCACTGTAATGTCGCATTAAACTCTATAACAAAGATGAGACACAATGTTCCCAACCACCTCAGATTCATAACAGTGTGTAGCAAGTTGTTTGAACAAGTGGGAAATACTTATACTTGGACAAGAAGGCCTAATATGGGAAACAACATGAAAACGTGTAATTCAGAGAAAATGACAGTATACAGATGACAACTAGATTCGCTCAAATGAAACAGATTCTCCAAGACAGTTGTTAGTGTAGAAAAGACATCTAAGATCAAGGAAATCCTAAACTACAGTAAAAAGCACTTTAAACAGTTTATGAACATCTATTATTTACTTAATGGAGCCTAGAACAGTAAATGTGTGTCATTTAAGGCAGAATATCCTTGAAACAGAGAATTAAACATGTTTAAAACAGAGAATTAAACACGTTTAATCAGCTTTGGAAAGCCTTAGACTTCACTGTAATGTAGCATTCAACTCTATAACAAAGCTTAAACACAATGTTCCCAACCTTCTCAGGTTCATAACAGTGTGTAGAAAGTTGTTTGTCCGTGTTCCCAATGTGTATACTTGGACCAGAAGGCGTAATGTTGAAAACTACAAGAAAACAACAATAATTCAGGCAAATGACATAAAATAGAGGAGAACTCGCAAAGAACATGTTGAAATCACTGCTCCAAGTAAGTTGTCTGTGTAGAAAGGTATCTAACATCAAGAAATTTCATAATTAGAGATAAGAGCACATTTAACAGTGAAAGAAACCTCATTTATTTACTTAAAGTAGCCTAGAACTTTAAATGTGTGTCAAACCGAACTGGAAAGAGAAAAATGAGCACAAATAGGCAGCTTTGTTAGTAAAGCCTTACACTTCACTGCATTGTAGCATTAAACTCTAAAACATAGTTGAGAGACAATGTTCTTAAGCTTTCCAGGTTCATAACAGTGTGTAGGAAGTTGTTTGTCCATGTTCCCAATGCGTATACTTGGACTAGAATGCCTAATGTTGAAAACTACAAGAAAACAACAGTAATTCAGAGCAAATGACAGAAAATAGAGGAGAATTCGTGTACAACATGTAGAAAACACTGCTCCACGTAAGTTGTTTGTGTAGAGAGATATCTAACATCACGGAATTTCTCAGAGTTAGGCAATCATTTAACAGTGTAGGAAAGCTCATTTATTTATTTAATGTAATCTAGAACTTTAAATATGTGTCATACAAGGCTTGAAAGAGAGAAATAGCACCAGCAGGCAGCTTTGTAATGTCTTACACTTCACTGAATTATAACATTAAACTCGAAGATGTAGTTGACTGCATATGTTCTTAAGCTTCTCAGGTTCATAACAGTGTATAGGACGTTGTTTGAACATGTGGGAAATACTTATACTTGGACAAGAAGGCCTAATTTGGGAATCAACATGAAAACGTGTAATTCAGAGAAAACGACAGTAAATAGATGACAACTAGATTCACACAAATGAAACAGATTCTCCAAGTCAGTTGTTAGTGTAGAAAAGGCATCAAAGATCAAGGAAATCCTTAAGTACAGTAAAGAGCACTTTAAACAGTGTATGAACATCTATTGTTTACTTAAAGGACCATAGAACAATAAATGTGTGTCATACAAGGCAGAATATCCTTGAAACAGAGAAATCAAAATGTTTAACCAGTTGAGAGACAATGTTTTCAAGCTTCTCAGGCTCATACCAGTGTGTAGAAAGTTGTTTGTCCATGTTCCCAATGCGTATACTTGGACCAGAAGGTCTAATGTTGAAAACTACAAGAAAATAATAGTAATTCAGTGCAAATGGCGGAAAATAGAGGAGAACTCGCAAAGAACATGTAGAAAACACTGCTCCAAGCAAATTGTTTGTGTATAAAGGTATCTAACATCAAGGAATTTCATAATTAGAGATGAGAGCACATTTAAGGGTGAAATAAACTTCATTTATTTACTTAAAGTAGCCTAGAACTTTAAAGGTATCTCGTACCTGGCTGGAAAGAGAGAAATAAGCACAATTCGGCAGCTTTGTAAAGCTTTACTCTTTACTGCATTGTAGCATGAAACTCTAATACATAGTTGAGAGACAATGTTTTCATGCTTCTCAGGTTCATAACAATGTGTAGGAAGTTGTTAGTCCATGTTCCGAATGCGTATACTTGGACCAGAAGGCCTAATGTTGAAAACTACAAGAAAACAACAATAATTCAGTGCAAAAGAGAGAAAATAGAGGAGAACTCGCATACAACATGTAGAAAACACTGCTCCAAGTAAGTTGTTTGTGTAGAAAGGAGCTACCATTAAGGAATTTCATAATTAGAGATGAGAGCACATTTAAGAGTGAAATAAACCTCATTCATTTACTTAAAGTAGCCTAGAACTTTAAATGTGTGTTAAACCGGACTGGAAAGAGGAAAATAAGCACAAATAGGCAGCTCTGTAAAGCCTTACACTTCACTGCATTCTAGAATTAAACTCTAAAATGTGGTTGAGAGCAAATGTTCTTAAACTTCTCAGGTTCATAACAGTGTGTAGGAAGTTTTTTGAACATGTGGGAAATACTTCTACTTGGACAAGAAGGCCTAATATGGGAAACAACATGAAAACGTGTAATTCAGAGAAAACGACAGTAAATAGATGACAACTAGATTTGCACGAATGAAACAGATTCTCCAAGTCAGTTGTTATTGTAGAAAAGGCATCAAAGATCAAGGAAATCCTTAAGTACAGTAAAGAGCACTTTAAACAGTGTATGAACATCTATTGTTTACTTAAATACCATAGAACAATAAATGTGTGTCATACAAGGCAGAATATCCTTGAACCAGAGAAATCAAAACGTTTAACCAGCTTTGGAAAGCCTTAGACTTCACTGTAATGTCGCATTAAACTCTATAACAAAGATGAGACACAATGTTCCCAACCACCTCAGATTCATAACAGTGTGTAGCAAGTTGTTTGAACAAGTGGGAAATACTTATACTTGGACAAGAAGGCCTAATATGGGAAACAACATGAAAACGTGTAATTCAGAGAAAATGACAGTATACAGATGACAACTAGATTCGCTCAAATGAAACAGATTCTCCAAGACAGTTGTTAGTGTAGAAAAGACATCTAAGATCAAGGAAATCCTAAACTACAGTAAAAAGCACTTTAAACAGTTTATGAACATCTATTATTTACTTAATGGAGCCTAGAACAGTAAATGTGTGTCATTTAAGGCAGAATATCCTTGAAACAGAGAATTAAACATGTTTAAAACAGAGAATTAAACACGTTTAATCAGCTTTGGAAAGCCTTAGACTTCACTGTAATGTAGCATTCAACTCTATAACAAAGCTTAAACACAATGTTCCCAACCTTCTCAGGTTCATAACAGTGTGTAGAAAGTTGTTTGTCCGTGTTCCCAATGTGTATACTTGGACCAGAAGGCGTAATGTTGAAAACTACAAGAAAACAACAATAATTCAGGCAAATGACATAAAATAGAGGAGAACTCGCAAAGAACATGTTGAAATCACTGCTCCAAGTAAGTTGTCTGTGTAGAAAGGTATCTAACATCAAGAAATTTCATAATTAGAGATAAGAGCACATTTAACAGTGAAAGAAACCTCATTTATTTACTTAAAGTAGCCTAGAACTTTAAATGTGTGTCAAACCGAACTGGAAAGAGAAAAATGAGCACAAATAGGCAGCTTTGTTAGTAAAGCCTTACACTTCACTGCATTGTAGCATTAAACTCTAAAACATAGTTGAGAGACAATGTTCTTAAGCTTTCCAGGTTCATAACAGTGTGTAGGAAGTTGTTTGTCCATGTTCCCAATGCGTATACTTGGACTAGAATGCCTAATGTTGAAAACTACAAGAAAACAACAGTAATTCAGAGCAAATGACAGAAAATAGAGGAGAATTCGTGTACAACATGTAGAAAACACTGCTCCACGTAAGTTGTTTGTGTAGAGAGATATCTAACATCACGGAATTTCTCAGAGTTAGGCAATCATTTAACAGTGTAGGAAAGCTCATTTATTTATTTAATGTAATCTAGAACTTTAAATATGTGTCATACAAGGCTTGAAAGAGAGAAATAGCACCAGCAGGCAGCTTTGTAATGTCTTACACTTCACTGCATTATAACATTAAACTCGAAGATGTAGTTGACTGCATATGTTCTTAAGCTTCTCAGGTTCATAACAGTGTATAGGACGTTGTTTGAACATGTGGGAAATACTTATACTTGGACAAGAAGGCCTAATTTGGGAATCAACATGAAAACGTGCAATTCAGAGAAAACGACAGTAAATAGATGACAACTAGATTCGCACGAATGAAACAGATTCTCCAAGTCAGTTGTCAGTGTAGAAAAGGCATCTAATATCAAGGAAATCCTAAACTACAGTAAAGAGCACTTTAAACAGTGTATGAACATCTATTATTTACTTAAAGGAGCCTAGAACAGTAAATGTGTGCCATACAAGGCAGAATATCCTTGAAACAGAGAAATAAGCATGTTTAATCAGCTTTGGAAAGCCTTAGACTTCACTGTAATGTAGCATTAAACTCTATAACATAGCTGAGACACAATGTTCCCTACCTTCTCAGGTTCATAACAATGTGTAGGAAGTTGTTTGTCCATGTTCCCAATGCGTATACTTGGACCAGAAGACCTAATATTGGAAACTGCAAGAAAACAACAGTAATTCAGAGAAAATGACAGAAACTAGTGGAGAACTCCAATAGAACACGTAGAAAACACTGCCACAAGTAAGTTTTTTGTGGAATTTCTCAATTAGATTTAGGCTCACATTTATCATTGGAGGAAACCTCATTTATTTATTTAATGTAGTCTAGAACTTTAAATGTGTGTCAGATAAGTATTGAAAGAGAAAAATAAGTACAATTAGACAGCTTTGTAAAGCTTTACACTTCACTGTAGCATTAAATGCTAAAAGGTAGTTGAGAGACAATGTTCTTAAGCTTCTCAGTTTCATAGAGTGTGTAGGAAGTTGTTTGAACATGTGGGAAATGCTTTTACTTGGACAAGGAGGTCTAATATAGGAAACAATATGAAAACATAAGTAATTCAGAGTAAATGATAGTAAATAGATGACAACTAGTTTCACACAGGTGAAACAGATTCTCCACGTCAGTTGTTAGTGTAGAAAAGGCATGTAAGATCCAGGAAATCCTTAACTACAGTAAAAAGCACACACACAAAGAAAGGGACTCACCCACCAATTCACACACCAAAGGGACACACACACACATGCACACACACACGAGGGGACTCACCCTCCACTCACACACACCACTGGGGCGCACACGGACACACAAACACACAGATGGGGACTCATCCCCCCAATCACACACAACATAGGGAAAAACACACACACACAAAGATGGGGACTCAGCTCCCAACACAGTCACACCACAGTGACAAACACACACAGATGGGACTCATCCCCCCCCACACACAATCTACACTGACACACACACAGGAACACAGATGGGGACTCATCCCCCCCCCAAACGCACACACCAAAGGGACACACAGGCACAGACAGACAGGAAATCACACCCCCACAAACAACACAGGGACACACAAACAGATGGGGACTCATCCCCCACTCACACACACCACAGGGACACACAGACGCACACACACACACAGACGGGACTCATCCCCCAACACACACAAAACACAGGGACACACACACACAGACATCGACTCACCCCCAAACTCACACACACAACACAGGGAAACACACACACATACACACACAGACAGGGACTCATCACCCCACTCACATACACCACAGGGACCAACACACACACAGAGACGGGACTCATCCCCCCCACTCAAACACACCACATGGACACACACACACACACACACACATAGACGGGGAGTCATCCCCCCATTCACACACACACACACACACAGCACAGGGACACACACACTCACACACAAAAAGGCGGGGACTCACCCCCCCACTCACACACAACATCGGGACACACACACACATATAGACGCAGACAGGGAATCACCCCACACTCACACACAACACAGGGACTCACACACAACACAGGGACACACACACACAGATGGGACTCATCCACTCACACATACGACAGGGACTAACAAACACACACACAGACGGAACTTATACCCCCCCCCACAGAAAGCACAAGATACACACACACACACACACACACACAGAGATGGGGACTCATCCCTCCGCACACACACACCACAGGGACACACACACACACACACACACACAGACGGGACTCATCCACCCACTCACAAACAGGACAGGGACACACAAAAACACACAGAGACGGGACTCATCCCCCCACACACAAACTACAGTGACAAACACACACACTGAGATGGGGACTCATCCCCCCCCTGCACACACACACCACAGGGACACACACACACACACACAAACACACAAATGGGACTCATCGATTCACACACACGACAGGGACAGGCAAACACACACACAGATGGAACTTATACCCCCCCCACAGAAAGCACAAGACACACACACACACACACACAGATGGGGACTCATCCCTCCGCACACACACACCACAGGGACACACACACACACACACACAGATGGGACTCATCCACCCACTCACAAACAGGACAGGGACACACAAAAACACACAGACGGGACTCATCCCCCCCCCCCAAACTAGAGTGACACACACACACACAGATGGGGACTCATCCCCCCACCCCCGCACACACACACCACAGGGACACACAGACACACACACACACACGGGGACTCACACCCCACCACACACACAACACAAGGACACAGACACACACAGACATGGACTCACCCCCCATTCACAAACACTACAGGGACACATGCACACATGCACACAGGGGGACTCACCCCCAAACTCACACACACAACACAGGGAAGCACACACACACACACACATACACAGATGGGGACTCATCACCCCGCTCACATACACCACAGGGATACACACACACACACACAGACGGGACTCATCCCCCCACTCACACACACCACATGGACACACACACACACACACACACACACGTAGACGGGGAGTCATCTCCCCACTCACACACACCACAGGGACACAAACATACACACAGAGACTGGTCTCATCCCCCCACTCACACACAACAGGGAGACACAGACACACAAAGATGGGGAGTCATCCCCCAACTTACACACAAAACAGGGACACACACGCACACAGACATGGACTCACCCCCCCATTCACACACACCACAGGGACACATGCAAACACACACACAGGGGGACTCACCCCCAAACTCACACACACAACACAGGGAAACACACACACATACATACACAAAAAGACGGGGACTCATCACTCCACTCACACACACCATAGGGACACACACACACACACACAGATGGGGACTCATCCCCTACTCACACACAACACAAGGATACACACACACACACACATACAGATGGGACTCAACCCCACACTCACAAAAAACAAGGGGACACACACACACAACCCCACAAATGGGGACTCAACCCTCGAATCACACACAACATAGGGAAACACACACACACACACACATACACACAGACGGGACTCATCCACCCACTCACAAACAGGACAGGGACACACAAAAACTCACACAGACGTGACTCATCCCCCCATACAATTTACAGTGACACACACACACATACAGATGGGGACTCATCCCCACCCCCTCACACACACACCACAGGGACACACACACACACACACACACACACACACAAAGCGGGGGGACTCACCCCACCACTCACACACAACATCGGGACACACACACACACATACAGACACAGACAGAGAGGGAATCACCCCCCACACACACAACACAGGGACACACACACAAACACAGACATGGACTCTACCCTCATTCACAAACACCACAGGGACACATGCACAGACGCACATAAGGGGACTCACCCCAAACTCACACACACAACACAGGGAAACACACACACACATACACACACACACAGAAGGGGACTCATCACCCCACTCACATACACCACAGGGAGACACACACACACACACACACAGTGACCGTGACTCAGTCATACAGACAGGGAATCACCCCACACTCACACACAACAGAGGGACACACCCACACACACACACACACACACAGATGGGGACTCATCCCCCACTCACACACACCACAGGGACACACACACAGAGACAGGGACTCACCCCCCACCACACACACAACACAGGGACACACATACACACACAGATGGGGACTCATCCCCCCACTCACACACAAAACCAGGACACACACACAGACAGATATGGACTCACCCCCTTCCACAAACACCACAGGGACACATGCACACAGGGGGACTCACCCCCAAACTCACACACACAACACAGGGAAACACACACACACACACAGACGGGGACTCATCACCCCACTCACATACACCACAGGGACACAAACACACACACACACACACACAGACGGGACTCATCCCCCCACTCACACACACCACATGGACACACACACACACACACACACACACACACAGACGGGTCTCACCCCCCCACTCACACACACCAGCGAGACACAGACAGACGGGGAGTCATCCGCCAACTTACACACAAAACAGAGACACAGATGCACAGAGACATGGACTCAAACACCCCATTCACACACACCATAGGGACACATGCAAACACACACACAAGGGGACTCACCCCAAAACTCACACACACAACACATGGAAACACACACACATACACACACACAAAGACAGGGACTAATTCACACACAACACAGGACACACACAAACACACACAAACGGGAACTCATCCCCTACTCACACACAACAGAGGGATGCACACACACACACACACACATACAGACAGGGACTCAACCCCCCACTCACAAACAACAAGGGCACACACACACACACACACACACAGACGGGGACTCACCCCCCAATCACACACATCATAGGGACACACACACACACAAAGACGGGAACTCACCTCCCCACTCACACACACCACAGTGACACACACACACACACAAACAGGACAGGGACACACAAAAAACACAGGCAGGACTCATCCCCTCCACACACAAACTACAGTGACACACACACACAGATGGGGACTCATCCCCCCCCACACACACACTCACCACAGGGACACACACACACACACACACACACACCACACACACAAAGAGGCGGGGATTTACCCCCCCCCCCACTCACACACAACATCAGGACACACACACACACACATACAGACACAGGCAGACAGGGAATCACACCACACTCACACACAACACAGGCACACACCCACACACACAAATGGGGACTCACCCCCAACCACCCACACAACACAGGGACACACACACACAAACACACATAGACGGGGGCTGATTCCCCCACTCACACACAAAACAGGGACAAACACACACACAGACATGGACTCACCCCTCTTTCACTAACACCACAGGGACACATGCACAGACGCACACAGGGTACTCACCCCCAAACTCACACAAACAACACAGGGAAACACACACACATACACACACACAATGGGGACTCATCACCCCATTTACATACACCACAGGGACACACACACACACACACACAGACGGGACTCATCCCCCCACTCACACTGACCACATGGACACACACACACACACACACACAAAGGGGCGGGGACTCACCCCCCCCACACACAACATCGGGACACACACACACATACAGACAGACAGACAGGGAATCACTCCACACTCACACAAAACACAGGGACACACACAAACACACACACACACACACAGACGGGACTCATCCACTCACTCACACACACGACAGGGACAAACACACACTCAGACAGAACTCATACCCCCCCACAGAAAGCACAAGACACACACACACACACAGATGGGGTCTCATCCCCCCCCCCACACACAACATTGGGACACACACACACACACATACAGACACAGACAGACAGGGAATCACCCCACACTCACACTCAACATAGGGACACACACACACACAGACAGGACTCATCCACTCACTCACACACACGACAGGGACAGACAAACACACACACAGACGGAACTCATACCCACCCCAGAAAGCACAAGACACACACACATATACACAGACTGGACTCATCCCCCCACTCACACTGACCACATGGACACACACACACACATAGAAGGGGACTCATCCCCCCACTCAGACACACCACAGGGACACAAACACACACACACACACACACACACACAGATGGGTCCCATCCCCCCATTCACCCAAACCAGGGAGACACACACACGCAAAAACGGGGAGTCATTCCCTCCACTTACACACAAAACAGGGACACACACGAACACAGCCATGGACTCACCCCCACCCCATTCACACACACCACAGGGACACATTCAAACACACACACAGGGGGAATCACCCCAAAACTCACACACACAACATATGGAAACACAAACATACACACACACAAAGACGGGGACTCATTCACACACAACATAGGATACACACACAAACGGGAACTCATCCCCTACTCACACACAACACAGGGATACACACACACACACACAAACATACAGACGGGGACTCAAGCCCCTCTCACAAACAACAAGGGGTCACACACACACACAGAAGGGGACTCACCCACCCAATCAAACACAACATAGGGACACACAAACACACACATACAAACACACACAGTCAGGGACTCACCCCACTCACACACACACCACAGGGACACAGACACACACAGACATGGACTCACCACCCATTCACAAACACCACAAGGACACATGCACACACGGGGGCTCACCAACAAACTCATACACACAACACAGGGAAACACACACACATACACACACACAGAGATGGGGACTCATCACCTCACTAAAATACACCACAGGGACACACACACATACACACACACAGACGGGACTTATCCCCCCACTCACACACACAACATATGGAAACACACACATACACACACACAAAGATGGGGACTCATTCACACACAACATAGGATACACACACAAACACACAAATGGGAACTCATCCCCTACTCACACACAACACAGGGATACACACACACACACACAAACATACAGACGGGGACTCAAGCCCCTCTCACAAACAACAAGGGGTCACACACACACACAGAAGGGGACTCACCCACCCAATCACACACAACATAGGGACACACACACACACATACAGACACAGACAGACAGGGAATCACCCCCCACACACACACAACACAGGGACACAGACACACACAGACATGGACTCACCACCCATTCACAAACACCACAAGGACACATGCACACATGCACACACGGGGACTCACCAACAAACTCATACACATAACACAGGGAAACACACACACACATACACACACACAGAGATGGGGACTCATCACCCCACTAAAATACACCACAGGGACACACACACATACACACACACAGACGAGACTCATCCCCCCACTCACACACACCACACGGACACACACACACACACACACACAAACAGACTTGTCTCATCCCCCCACTCACACACACCAGGGAGACACACACACACACACAGATGGGAGTCATCCCCCAACTTACACACAAAACAGGGACACACATACACACAGACATGGACTCACCCCCACCCATTCACACACACCACAGAGACACGTGCAAACACACACACAGCGGAACTCCCCCCCAAAATCACACACACAACACAGGGAAACACACACACACACACATACACACACAAAAAGACGGGGACTCATCACCCCATTCACACACAACACAGGGACACCAAACTCACACACAGACGGGACTCATCCCCCTATTCACAAACACCACAGGGACACACACACACAAACATATGGGAATCATCCCCCCACTCACAACAGCATAGGGACACACACACAGACACACACACACACACATACGGGGACTCACCCCACACTCACACACACCACAGGGACACACAAACACACACACAGATGGGACTCATCCCCCACCCCACAACCAACCACATGGACACACACACACACACACACACACAAAGGGGCGGGGACTCACCCCCCCACACACACAACATCGGGACACACACACACATACAGACAGACAGGGAATCACTCCACACTCACACAAAACACAGGGACACACACAAACACACACACACACAGACGGGACTCATCCACTCACTCACACACACGACAGGGACAAACACACACTCAGACAGAACTCATACCCCCCCACAGAAAGCACAAGACACACACACACACACAGATGGGGTCTCATCCCCCCGCACACACACAACATTGGGACACACACACACACATACAGACACAGACAGACAGGGAATCACCCCACACTCACACTCAACATAGGGACACACACACACACACAGACGGGACTCATCCACTCACTCACACACACGACAGGGACAGACAAACACACACACAGACAGAACTCATACCCCCCCCCCAGAAAGCACAAGACACACACACACACATATACACAGACGGGACTCATCCCCCCACTCACACTGACCACATGGACACACACACACACAGAAGGGGACTCATCCCCCCACTCAGACACACCACAGGGACACAAACACACACACACACAGATGGGTCCCATCCCCCCATTCACCCAAACCAGGGAGACACACACACGCAAAAACGGGGAGTCATTCCCCCCACTTACACACAAAACAGGGAAACACACGAACACAGCCATGGACTCACCCCCCCCATTCACACACACCACAGGGACACATTCAAACACACACACACAGGGGGAATCACCCCAAAACTCACACACACAACATATGGAAACACACACATACACACACAAAGATGGGGACTCATTCATACACAACATAGGATACACACACAAACACACACACAAACGGGAACTCATCCCCTACTCACACACAACACAGGGATACACACACACACACACAAACATACAGACGGGGACTCAAGCCCCTCTCACAAACAACAAGGGGTCACACACACACACAGAAGGGGACTCACCCACCCAATCACACACAACATAGGGACACAGACACACACACAAAGGCAGGGTCTCACCTCCCCACTAACACACACCACAGTCACACACACACACACACACACACACAGACGGGACTCATCTCTCCACCCCCGCACACACACACCACAGGGACACACACACACACAAAGAGGTGGGGACTCACCCCACCCACTCGCACACAACATTGGGACACAGGCACACACATACAGACACAGACAGACAGGGAATCACCCCCCCCACACACAACACAGGGACACAGACACACACAGACATGGACTCACCACCCATTCACAAACACCACAAGGACACATGCACACATGCACACACGGGGACTCACCAACAAACTCATACACACAACACAGGGAAACACACACACACATACACAAACACAGAGATGGGGACTCATCACCCCACTAAAATACACCACAGGGACACACACACACACAGACGGGACTCATCCCCCCACTCACACACACCACACAGACACACACTCACACATAGACGGGGAGTCATCCCCCCACTCACACACACCACAGGGACACACACACACACACACACACACACAGATGGGAGTCATCCCTCAACTTACACACAAAACAGGGACACACATGCACACAGACATGGACTCACCCCCACCCATTCACACACACCACAGAGACACGTGCAAACACACACACAGCGGAACTCCCCCCCAAAATCACACACACAACACAGGGAAACACACACACACACACACATACACACACAAAAAGATGGGGACTCATCACCCCATTCACACACAACACAGGGACACACAAACTCACGCACAGACAGGACTCATCCCCCTATTCACAAACACCACAGGGACACACACACACAAACATATGGGAATCATCCCCCCACTCACAACAGCATAGGGACACACACAGACACACACAGACACATACGGGGACTCATCCTCACACTCACACACACCACAGGGACACACAAACACACACACAGATGGGACTCATCCCCCACCCCACAACCAACCACAGGGACACACATACACACACACACACAAACACAAAGATGGGGACTCATCCCCCCCACTCACACACACCACATGGACACACACACAGACAAAAACACAGGCAGGGACTTAGCTACCCACTCACACACAACACAGGTACACACACTCACACACACACATAGAGGAGGACCCATCCCCCTATGCATAACACCGCAGAGACACACTCACACACACACACACCGACGGGACTCACCACCTCACTCACACACACCACATGGACACACACACAAACATAGACTGGGTCTCATCCCTCCACTCTCACACACAACAAAGGTAAACACACACACACAAACACACATGGGCACTCTCACCCCCCCACACACAACAAAGGGACACACACACACACAGATGGGGACTCATCTGCCCACTCACACACACCACAGGGACACACACACACACACACACACACACACAAACAGACTTGTCTCGTCCCCCCACTCACACACACCAGGGAGACACACACACACAGATGGGAGTCATCCCCCAACTTACACACAAAACAGGGACACACATGCACACAGACATGGACTCACCCCCACCCATTCACACACACCACAGAGACACGTGCAAACACACACACAGCGGAACTCCCCCCCAAAATCACACACACAACACAGGGAAACACATACACACACAAAAAGACGGGGACTCATCACCCCATTCACACACAACACAGGGACACACAAACTCACGCACAGACGGGACTCATCCCCCTATTCACAAACACCACAGGGACACACACACACAAACATATGGGAATCATCCCCCCACTCACAACAGCATAGGGACACACACACAGACACACATACACACATACGGGGACTCATCCTCACACTCACACACACCACAGGGACACACAAACACACACACAGTTGGGACTCATCCCCCACCCCACAACCAACCACAGGGACACACATACACACACACACACAAACACAAAGATGGGGACTCATCCCCCCCACTCACACACACCACATGGACACACACACACACACAAAAACACAGGCAAGGACTCAGCTCCCCGCTCACACACAACACAGGTACACACACACACACACAGATGGGGACCCATCCCCCTATTCATAACACCGCAGAGACACACTCACACACACACACACACCGATGGGACTCACCACCCCACTCACACACACCACATGGATACACACACACACACACACACACACATAGACTAGGACTCATCCCTCCACTCTCACACACAACAAAGGTAAACACACACACACACACATGGGCACTCTCACCCCCCCACACACAACAAAGGGACACACACACACAGATGGGGACTCATCTGCCCACTCACACACACCACAGGGACACACACACACACACACACAGACGGGACTCATCCACTCACACTCACCAGAGAAACACACACAAAAAGACAAAACTCATCACCCCACTAGCACTCCCCAGAGGGACACACACAAACACAAACACACACAGATGGGAAGTCACCGCCCCACTCACACACACCAAAGGGATAAAAACACAGGCACATACACACATGGGACTCATCCCCCCACTCACACACAGCACAGGGACACACTCACACACACACAAACACAAAACTCATCACCCCACTCACACACACCATAGGGACACACACAAACACACACACACACAAATGCGGACTCACCCCCCCACTCATACACACCAAAGGGAGAAAAACACAGGCACATAAACACATGGGAATCATCCACCCACTCACATACCACAGGGACACACACACACACACACAAAACTCATCACCCCACTCACTCACACCACAGGGACACACACAAACACACACACACACAGATGGGGACTCAAGCCACACTCATACACACCAAAGGGAGAAAAACACAGGCACCTACACACATGGGACTCATCCACTCACTCACACACACCACAGGGACACACACACACACACAGACAAGGACTCATCCCCCCACTCACACACACCACAGGGACACACACACATAGACACACAAACATGGGGACTCATCCCCCCATTCACATAAAACACAGGGCCAAACACACACACACACAGGGACGGGACTGATGCCCCCACTAACACACAGCACAGGGACATACACACACACACACACACACACACACACACACATAGACTAGGACTCATCCCTCCACTCTCACACACAACAAAGGTAAACTCCCCGCACACACACAAGGGCACTCTCACCCCCACTCACACACAACATAGGGACACACACACACACACAGATGGGGACTCATCCGCCCATTCACACACACCACAGAGACACACACACACACATACACACACACACAGATGGGACACATCCATCCACTCACACACACCACAGGGACACACACACAAAGACAAAACTCATCACCCCATTCGCACTCCCCAGAGGAACACACACAAACACAAACACACACAGATGGGAAGTCACCCCCCCACTCACACACACCAAAGGGATAAAAACATAGGCATATACACACATGGGATTCATCCCCCCACTCACACACAGCACAGGGACATACTCACACACACACACACAAAACTCATCACCCCACTCACACACACCATAGGGACACACACAAACACACAAATACACACAAATGTGGACTCACCCCACCCACTCATACACAGCAAATGGAGAAAAACACAGGCACATACACACATGGGACTCATCCCCCCACTCACACAAACCACAGTGACACACACAGACACACACAAAACTCATCACCCCACTCACACACACCATAGGGACACACACAAACACACACACACACACACACACAGAAATGGAGACTCACCCCCACTCATACACACCAAAGGGACAAAAACACAGGCACATACACACATGGGACTCATCCACCCACTCACACACACCACAGGGACACACACACAGAAACACACACACACAAAACTCATCACCCCACTCACACACACCACAGGGACACACACAAACACACACACACACAGATGGGGATTCACCCCCACACTCATACACACCAAATGGACAAAAACACAGGCACATAAACACATGAGATTCATCCACTCACTCACACACACCACAGGGACACACACACACAGACGAGGACTCATCCCCCCACTCACACACACCACAGGGACACACACACACACAGATACACAGACATGGGGACTCATCCCCCCATTCACACACAGCACAGGGACACACACACACACACACAGACGGGACTCATCCCCCCACTCACACACACACCACAGGGACACATACACAAAGATATGGGACTCATCCCCCCACTCAAAACACCACAGGGACACACACACACACATATGGGGACTCATCCCCCCACTCACACAAACCACAGGGACACACACACCCACACAGACGGGCACTCATCCCTACACTCACACACACTACAGGAACACACACACACACACACACACACACAAACAGACGGTGATTCATCTCCCCACTCACACACACTACAGGGACACACACACAAACTCACACACACACAGAAGGGACTCAACCCCCCATTCACATAAAACACAGGGTCAAACACACACACACGGACGGGACTGATCCCCCCACTAACACACAGCACAGGGACATACACACACACACACACACACACACACAGATGGGACTCATCCACCCAGTCACACACACGAAAGGGACACAAAAACACAAACACAGATGGAATTCATCGCCCTAAACACACACACCACAGGGACACAAACACACACACACACAAACACAGAGATGGGGACTCATACCCCCACTCACACACACCACAGGGACACACTCACACACACATACATACAAAGCTCATCATCCCACTCACACACAGCACAGGGACACACAAACAAACACACACACACGCAGATGGATACTCATCCCCCCACTCACAGACAACAAGGAAACACACACACACCCACAGACGAGGACTTGACCCCCCCATTCACACACACCACATGGACACACACACACACAAACACAGGCAGGGAATCAGCTCTCCACTCACACACAACACAGGTACACACACACATACACACACAGACGGGGACCCATCCCTCTATTCATAACACCGCAGAGACACACTCACACACACACACCGATGGGACTCACCACCCCACTCACATACACCACATGGACACACACACACACACACACACACAAACACATAGACTGGAACTCATCCCTCCACTCTCACAGACAACAAAGATAAACCCCCCCACACACACAAGGGCACTCTCACCCCCCACTCACACACAACATAGGGACACACACACACACACACACACAGATGGGGACTCATCCGCCCACTCACACACACCTCAGGGACATACACACACACACAGACGGGACACATCCATCCACTTACACACACCACAGGGACACACACACAAAGGCAAAACTCATCACCCAACTCGCACTCCCCAGAGGGACACACACAAACACAAAAACACACAGATGGGAAGTCACCACACACATACACACACCAAAGGGATAAAAACACAGGCACATACACACATGGGACTCATCCCCCCACTCACACACAGCACAGGGACACAGTCACACACACACACACACAAAACTCATCACCCCACTCACACACACCATAGGGACACACACAAACACACACACACACACCATAGGGACACACACAAATGGGGACTCACCCCCCACTCATACACATCAAAGAGACAAAAACACAGGCACATACACACATGGGACTCATCCACCCACTCACACACACCACAGGGACACACACACACACACACACACAAAACTCATTACCCCACTCACACACACCACAGGGACACACACACACAAACAAACACAGACGGGGACTAATCTTCACACTCACACACAACACAGGGAGACCCACACACACACACACACACAGACGGGACTCATACCCCCAATCACACACACCACAGACACACACACACACACAGACGGGGACACGTCCATGCACACAACAAACAACAGGGACACACACACACACACACACACAGACGGGACTCATCCACATAAGCATACACACGACAGGGACACACAAACACACACAGATGGGGACTCATCCCCCCACTCACAAACAGCACATGGACACACACACACACACACACAGGCGGGGACTCACCTCCCCACTCACACACAACACAGGTATACACACACACACAGACACACACAGACAGGAACTCATCCCCCCACTCACACACACCATAGGGACACACACACACACACACACACACAAACACACACACACACACACACTCACACTCAGAGACGGGGTCTAATCTCCCCACTTACATACACCACAGGGACACACACACGTCAGGAGCCGAAAACGAGTTAGTGACCTCATCTTAAAAGACACCTACATCTTAGACATTGTTTTTCTGACTTACCAGAACTGTTACAAGCTAAGGTTTGGCACTTAAGTAGAAACAATCTAAATGCCTAGCAGCATATCTGGCCCTTGAGCAAGGCACACCTGTTGTGATAACTCGCCCCGCCCCTTAGGGTCTGCTGTATCCTCCCCTGCAGGCACATCCTGCTGATACGCAAACCTCCCCCGCCCTGGAATGTCTCCCTGGCAACTTCCCCCTACTACCCGTGTGTGTGTGTGTGTGTGTGTGTGTGTGTGTGTGTGTATTGTGACTGGAACAAATAAAAATTGGGGCTTGATCAGAACTTTGTCTTGCCCCCGTTCTTCATGTTCCTTGTTTGTCTCATTCTCTTAGGTGGTTCTGGCGTGCCCCCGTTGATGCCCCGCGGGTCGGGGCATAATTGACGCCCAACGTGGGGCTCCTGGGGACCCCCCACGAGAACGTCTACCGGAGAAGCCCTGGCCAGGCACCCCGTAGAGTCGCCGTGAGGACCCGCGGACAGACTCGGCATTTAGATCGCCACGGTCCCACCCTCCGTGAGACAGATCGGAGTAAGGTAGGTAGACGATTTTACAAACAAGATTTCAGAACATTTCACCCCTTTTTTGCTCGATTGTTATTATTGGCTCTCTCGGTTGGTTCCTTGCTGCCCACTAAAAAGCACTCACTTACCGGTTTGGGGAAGAACGAGAGGTACCCAAATCTGGCTGTGAGAACTCCGAATCACTTGAACTAGTACCGTCACCTAGCCTTTCTGGCGAAATTTCTCTCCAATTAGATCTATTCTTAAAACCTTGGGCTTGCTTTGAACTAAAGGTCGTTCACCTCAGAGACTCAACAAAAGGAATTCCTACTCCCAAGGGCCACACCTGAGGGCAAAAGGGGTCTTCCTGTCTGTGAGGGTCCGTGGAGGCGGCTTATACCTACCGACTGTTTCACACAAGCAAGGGAGTAAGGAGTAGAGTTGAAAGGAGAGTACTTCCACCTAAATTCCTGGTCTGACGGGAAAACTCAAGCTGACCTGGCACGGGATTTATACTTCCCGGAGGCTTAAGTGGGGAAGGAATTACTTGGAGAGCCATCCAGTCGACCAATAATGGGGAATTCTTTAAGTTGCCATGAAATGTTCCTTGATGGTTTCAAGATATCCCTCAGGACGCGAGGAATAAGGGTTAAGAAGAAAAAAAAAGAATCTTAGAAAAAGGGCTCAGGGAGTCCCTTCAGGCACGAGGAATTAAGGCTAGAAAAAAAGGATCTTAGAAATGAAAATGCTCTTTAGAGTGAATGTTGAAGTCTATGTAATCACAAAATAATGTTGGTTTTTTTGTTGTTGTTGAAATTAGAATCTTAGTATATGTATGGAATTTAAAATCTGTAATAAGTGGAACTCCACTGCTGAAACTGCTTCTGATGTGGATAAATTCAAAGGCAGCTGGAGAGGGCAGGGCTATCTGCTCTCCCACATTAAGATTACTTGCAATAAGACTACTTAATGCCTTGTTTAAAAATTATAAGAGAATTCACAAGGAAATGAAAATCTTGGCCAAATTGGGTATTAGTTATTATTTCAGAAAGCCAAAAAGGAAGAAAAAATTGAGATCTGTCTATCTTTTAAGCATGAAAAAAATTCAGCCAGATCTGTTGCTGATGCTTCCCCTGAAGTAAGCATAATGTGGGGGAAGGGAGAGACATGAGACAATCCAATGTAGAAGCCCGCTCTCCTAGTATATTAAATTAAAAATTTCCTTTCTCGCCACAAAAAAGTTTTAAAAATTTAGAAATGCATCTGGGATATCTGTGCACGTGTAAAGAGAAAGCTAGTATAAGACTAAATGCGCGCACGTCCGATTTCGGATATTAGATAAGTCTTGAACTAGCCTTAACTCTTTACAAAGGCTACAGAAAATGAAAAACCCAGAACTGATTCTTTTTCCTGAGAAAAACAGCGAAAAAATCTTCTTGAAAGAAATTCAAGCTAATTCCAGCAACAAGATTTACATTTCCATAATAAAGAATAGTTTTCAAAATGCTAGTAAACCTTATTGAAAAGTTATCTTTTAAGGCCTTTAAGAAAATAAGTAAATTTGTCTCTGTCATAGAATTTATCCAAAGTAAATACTTTAAAGATCTAAGTAGTCCAGATAACTGGCTACATTCTTTGTTGAGGGAGGAAAGGGTAAAGGCCCTTCCCCCAGCAGACAGTTAATATAGTGTCCTGCCAGTAACCATCTTAAAGAATGTGATAATTTACAGTCGAATCAACAAAACCTAGTTTCCCAGAACCACTGGCAAATAAAAATTAAAGTTCAAATTTGCCTCATAAAAAACCTTGAGGACAGAATTGAATCTATTAATTGATTATGTCTTGTATTTCTCTTAAAAATATAAAGTATTATTAATCTAAGAACTACTAAATATATTTGACTTGCCAGCTTTAAAAATTCAAAGTACAAATTAAATTAGAAGAAATTATAGAGTTATAGTGATTACATACTTAAAGCATAAAAACTTATTTTTAAGAAAATAAAATATATTTCCTCTAATAATTAGGAATTCAAAATAAGTTGCTTATTATTGATCTAATTAAAAAGAGGATTAATTCTGTGATCTCAGCCAAAAATTTTCTATACAAAAACTAGTCTAAATCTAATTGATATCTTAAATATTATAAAAGTTTTCGCCTATAAGAAAGGCAAAAACAATATATTTCTTAAATATAGCCAAATTTTTCAACAGCAATAAAATTTCAAGAAAAATAAAAGCCATGCTTTTGGATCAGACCAATAAAGTATCAAACCTATAAGTTTTAGTGAATAAATTTCTTTGCCATTATTTTTTTAAATCAAAAATACTTACTTAAGTTACTTTATAAATTAGCTTTTACAATATAATCAATATCATATAAATTAAGTTACATGAGAAGCCAATGTTTTATAAATAATTGAATTCTAGCTGTGTGTGGCTGCCTACATTTTAATTAAGCTAAAGGCAAGGCAACATTTGTGGCTTGTGAATTCAGAAATAAATTTGCTTTATTTTAAAAGTAAAGATACCTTGCCATGATAGCAGTTCCAAGGGCAAGGAAGGTCGGTGTACACACCCTTCTACATAGAAGTCAAAATACTTAATATTTTATATTCTACCGGGAACCCTAGCTTAGGGGCTTGATTTATCTCTAACACAGAGAATAGTATTAACAACCACATTAAAAGAAATTTTATCTCAGATATTCACCATTTTTACAGATAGATCCAGTTCTAGAAAGGCTAGATATACTATAGTAGAGGAGCAAAGGTCCTTCAAACCTCTTATATTTCAATAGAAATACAAGCTCTTATTTATACCTTAACAGATTTTACTACAAAGCCCATCAACCTATAGTAATAGTACTTATATGGTAAATATAGCAAAAATTATTAAAACAACTATTATAAGGCACATTAATTCAGAGGAACTTTTCATTTAATTTTCAGTCTATAAAATGTTATTTAAGAATGGCAATTTCCATATTTTATTACAAACAATATCCTCAGAATATTATCCAACTTCCTATACCAACCTTAGGAATAAATCCCCGAGAACTTAAACCTAATCGAATCTGGTAAAATAAATATCACTCAATAGTAGAAAGAGCCATTCGTACTCTTAAGATCATTTTAAAAACAAAAAACGGGGAGACAGATATTATGTGTCATCTCAAGTGAAGCTCAGTCATACTTTTTATACTTTAAAAAATTTTTAGCCGAAACTGGTTTGGCTCAGTGGTATGAGCGTCGGTCTGCGGACTGAAGGGGGTTCGATTCCGGTCAAGGGCATGTACCTTGGTTGCGGGGGGTGTGCAGGAGGCAGCTGGTCGATGTTACTCTCTCATCGGCGTTTCTGGCTCTCTGTCTCTCTCCCTTCCTCTCTGCAGAAAATCAATAAAATATATTTTTTTAAAATTTTTAAATTGTGATGCAGAGGATCGTACAGCAGGTGAAAGGCACCAGGCCTCCTGTACAATAGCCTCCACCGAGTCAGCTAGGTTGAAGGAAGCATAAACCAGAAAAGAGTTTTATCAGATTCAGTAATAATGCGGGGCTAAGAGTGGCTGTACATTCTTATACTAAGTTATCTAATCAATTTATCAATGATGTCCAAGCCCTCTCTAGTACCATTAATAATCTCCAAGACCAAATTGACTCCTTAGCTGAAGTTGTTCTACAAAACAGGAGAAGGTTAGACTTACTCACAGCAGAGCAGGGAGGGATATGCTTAGCCCTACAGGAACATTGCTGCTTCTACGCCAACAAATCCGGGATCGTGCGAGACAAAATCAAGAAACTACAGGAAGACCTGATAAAGCAGAGGAAAGAACTATTCGAGAACCCTCTTTGGAGCAGACTAAACGGACTTCTCCCCTACCTTCTCCCCATCCTGGGCCCCCTCGTAGGCTTCTTATTAGTCCTATCCTTTGGCTCCTGGGCTTTTCGGAGGTTAACAGATTTTGTAAAACAACAGATTGACAGCATCTTGGCCAAACCCATCCAGGTACATTACCACCGTTTAGCCATAGCTGACCTTGAGCAAGATTATGAACTTTGCCATTGCTCCCTCCTTGAGGGGACAGCATGATGACCAGAGGAATGCTTACCTACTACCCTCTGGGAGAAAGGTATGGATACTGATATGGGTATAGAGCAAAGCATTGCAAGGGAAGGTCCCAGATATTTTCCGACCCCCTCTTCCCAAGGGAAGGTCATGGGAAAATTTTGACCCCCTCTGGATTTCCCTGAGAGTAATCCTGGTTTTCATAGCGGTTGGAACTTGCTCAGACGCTGTCTGAAGGCTAAGTTTCTCTCTGGCCAAGTTCTCCTCATCCTGTATCCTTGGCTTAAACCCTTGGTGAGAGGACTGGTAGTCAAAGACGGGCATACGCGAGTATAGCTGAAAAATATACAGGACGGTCCCAAGACCTCCGCATAAGTCAGAAATATTAGGCTGATCCGATACCGGATCGAACTCCTAAAAGATATTGGACCAATCTGGTACCCGGGCAAGCACCTAATAGATTGGCTGACCCAATGATTGGGTCAAGCTCCTAGTTGAGACGCCATCATGCGTAGAGGCCAGGTATAAGTATCCCAAAGACCCAACAGGCACAGTCCCTTCAAGGAGCAAACCAGGTCAATACTCCCTCAGACGGTTAAGGCCTGCCCTTTAAAAAAAAACGTAAAGGGAGGAAATGTCGGAAGCCGAAAAAGAGTTAGTGACTACATCTTAAAAGACACCTCATTTTAGACATTGTGTTTCTGACTTACCAGGACTGTGACAAGCTGAGGTTTGGCAGTTAACTAGAAACAATCTAAATGCCTAGCAGCATATCTGGCCATTGAGCAAGGCACACCTGTTGTGATAACTCGCCCAGCCCCGGAGGGTCTGCTGTATCATCCCCTGCAGGCACATCCTGCTGACACGCAACCCTCCCAGCCCTGGCATGTCCCCCGCGCAACTTCCCCCTACTACCCATGTGTGTGTGTGTGTGTGTGTGTGTGTGTGTGTGTACATTGTGACTAGAACAAATAAAAATTGGGGCTTGATCAGAACTTTGTCTTGCCCGCGTTCGTCGCGTTCCTTGTTTGTTTCATTCTCTTAGGTGGTTCTGGCGTGCCCCCGTTGATGCCCCGCGGGTCGAGGCATACACACACTAGATGGGACTCACCCCCTCACGCACACACACCAAAGGGACAAACACAGACACACACACACACACACACACAGAAGCGGACTCACCCTTCCACTCACAGACAACACAGGGACAAACACACACACATACGCATATACTGACGGGGACTCATCTCACAATCTCAATCTCACACACCACATGGACACACACACACTCACAGATAGACGGGGACTCAGCCCTCCACTCACACAACACAGGGACACACACACACACACACACACAGGGACTCCTTCTCCCAACACACACAACAGGGACACAAAAGACACAAAAGACACACACAGATGGGACTCATCCACCCACTCACACCCATGACAGGGAAACACAAACACAAAGATGGGACTAAATCCCCCCCACACAAACCAAAGGGACACAAACCCTCCAAACACCCGGATTTGGACTCATCCCCACACTCACACACACAACAGGGACACACACACACACAAACAGAAGGGGACTCATCCCCCCACTCACAAACAACACAGGGACACACACACACATAGACAGGGAAAGACTCATCTCCCCACTCATACACAACACAGGTACACACACACACAGACACACACAGACACACAGATAGGGACTCATCCCCCAACTCACACACACCACAGGGACACACACACATACACAGACGGGACTCATGCCCCCATTCACACACACCACAGGGACACACACACACAAACACACAGATGGGACTCATCCCCCACTCACACAAACCACATGGACACACACACACACACACACACAGACTGGGACCTATCCGCCCACTCACACACACAACAGGGACAAACACACACACACACACAGACGGGACTCATCCCTCCACTCACACACACCACAGTGACACACACACACACACACCGACGGGACTCATCACCCCACTCATACACACCACAGGGACACACACACACACATACACACACACACACAGATAGACTGGGACTCATCCCTCCACACTCACACACAACACAGGGAAACACAGAGACACACACACACACAGGGTGACTCTCACCTCCACTCACACAACACAGGGACACACACAAACACACCGATGGGATACCCCCCCACACCAGATGGACACACACAGACACAGACACACATGGACTGGGACTCATCCCTCCACTCTCACACACCACAGGGACACACACAAACACATAGACGGGACTCACCCCCCCACTCACACACAACACAGACGGGGACTCATCCGCCCACTCACACACACCACAGGGACACACACACACACACACACAGATGGGAAGTCACCCCCACACTCACACACACCAAAGGGACAAAAAAACAGGCACCTACACACATGGGACTATTCCCCCACTCACACACACCACAGGGACACACTCACACATACAAAAACACACACACAAAACTCTTCACCCCACTCACACACACCACAGGAAACACACAAACACACACACACAGATGGGGACTCACCCCACCACTCATACACACCAAAGGGACAAAAACACAGGCACATAAACACATGGGACTCATCCCCAACTCACACACACCACAGGGATACACACACACACACACACACACACACACACACAGATGCGACTCATCCCTCCATTCACACTCAACCCTGGGACACACACACACACCGCCAGGACTAATAACCACATTCACACATACCAAAGGGACAAACACACACACAGATGTGGACTCATTCCCCCACTCACAAACAGCACTTGGACAGACACACACATACACACAGGCGGGGACTCACCTTCCTGCTCACAGACAACACAGGTACACACACACACACACACACACACACAGACACACACAGACAGGAACTCATCCCCCCACTCACTCACACCACAGGGACACACACACACACACACACACACCAACACACACACACACACTCAGAGACGAGGTCTCATCTCCCCAATCACACACACCACAGGGACACACACACACACACTAGACGGGACTCACCGGCCCACTCACACACATCACAGGGACACACACATAGACGCGGACTCACCCTTCCACTTACAGGCAACATAAGGGCACACACACACACAGACACACACCCTGACGGGGTCTCCCACCTCCACTCATACACAACAAACACAACAGGGACACACACACACACAGAGTGGGGGGGTGAGCCCCGTCTGTGAGCCCTGTCTGTGTGTCCACAAAACACATAGACAAACACACACAGACACACACAGACCGAGACCCATCCTCCCACTCACACACACCACAGGGAGAAACACACACACACACAGAGACGGGGATTCATCCCTCTATTCACAACACCACAGTGACACACTCACACACACACACACAGACAGGATTCATTCCTCCACTCACACACACCAGAGGGACACACGCACACACACCGATGGGACTCATCACCCGACTCATAAACACCACAGGGACACACAAACACACGCACACATAGACTGGAACTCATTCCACCACTCTCACACACAACACAGGGAAACACACAGACATAAACACACACAGACAGGGACTCATCCCCCCAGTCACACACAACACAGGAACACACACACACACACACACACACACAGTCGGGGACTCATCCGCCCACTCACACACACGACAGTGAAACACAAACACACAGATGGGACTCAATCCCCCCACACACAAACCACAGGGACCCATTCACACACACACACACAGACGGGACTCATCCCTCCACTCACACACACCACAGGGACACACTCACACACACACAAACACACACACCAAACTCTTCACCCCACTCACACACTCATCAGGGACACACACAAACACACACACACAGATGGGGACTCACTCCCCCACTCATACACACGAAAGGGACAAAAGCACAGGCACATACACACATGGGTCTTACCCCACTCTCACACACACCACAGGGACACACACACACACACACACAGACCCGACTCAACCCTCCATTCACACTCAACACTGGGACACACACACACACACCGCCAGGACTCATCACCCCATTCACACACACCAAAGGGACAAACACACACAAACACACACAGACGGGGAGTCAACCGCCCACTCACACACAACACAGGGACACACACACACACACACCGCCGGGACTCATCACCCCACTCACACACACCAAATGGACAAACAAACACACACACACACACACACAGACAGGGACTCATCCCCCTCCACACACACAACAGGGACACACACACACACACACATACAGATGGGACTCATCCCCCCACTCACACACACCACAGGGACACACACACACACACACACACAGACAGGGACTCATCCCCCAACAAACACAACAGGGACACACACACACACACACACACAGGGACACACACACACACACACATACACACACACACAGAAGGGGACTTAGTCACACACACCACAGAGACACACACACACACACACACACATCGACGTGGAGTCATCCTCCCACTCACACACACTACAGGGACACACACACACACACACACAGACGGGGCTCACCCCCCCCACTCATAAACACCAAAGGGAGACACACACACACACACACACAAAGACTGGGACTCACCAACCCACTCACACACAACACAGGGACACACACACACACACACAGACGGGGACTCTTTCCCCCACTCACACACACCACAGTGACACAGACTCGTACACAGATGAGGCTCACCCCCCACTCACAGACACCACAGGGATACACACACACACATTGACATGGACTCACCCACCCAATCACACAGAACACAGGGACACACACACACACAGACGGGCCTCATCCCACCAGTAACACACAGCATAGGGACACACACAAACACACATCCCCACACACATACACAGACAGGACTCATCGACCCACTCACACACATAACAGTGACACACAAACACACACACAGATGGAATTCTTCCCCACCCACACACGCCATAGGGATACAAACACACACACACACACACAAACACACATACGGGGACTCATCCCCCCACCCACACACAGCACAGGGACACATTCACACACAAAAAACTCATCAGCCCACTCACACACACCACAGGGACACACACAAACACACATCAGATGGGGACTCACCCCACCACTCATACACACCAAAGGGACAAAAACAAGACACACATGGGACTCATCCCCGCACTCACACACACCACAGGGACACACACATATACACACACACTAGATTGGACTCAGCCCCACACTCACACACACCACAGGGACACACACACACACACACACACACACAGGGTCTCATCAGCCAACACACACACAACAGGGACACACACGCGTACACACACACACAGTCGGGACTCATCCACCCACTCAAACACACGACAATGAAACACAAACTATAGATGGGACTCATTCCCCCCCACACACAAACCACAGGGCCACACAGACACACACACAAACACACGGATGGGGACTCATGCCCCCACTCACACACAGGCGAGGACTCACTTCCCCACTCACACACAACACAGGTACACACACACACACAGACATGGACTCAACCTCCCACTCACACACACCACAGGGCCACAGACACACACACACAGACAGGGACTCATGCCCCCACTCACACACACCACAGGGACACACACACATACACAAATGGGACAAATCCCCCCACTCACACACACCAAAAAGACACACACACACACACACACACACACACATACGGGGACTCATCCCCCCATTCACACACAATACAGGGACACACAAACTCACACACAAACGGGAGTCATCCCCCTAATCACACACACCACAGGGACACACACACAAACATATGGGACTCATCCCCCCACTCACAACACCATATGGACACACACACAGACACACTCACTCACACAAAGAAGGGACTCAACCCCCCATTCACACACACCACAGGGACACACACACACACACACAGTCGGGATTCAACCAACCATTAACACACACCACAGGGACACACACACACAGATGGGGACTCATCTGCTCCCGCACACACAACAGGGACCCACAAACACACACACAGATGGAATTCATCCCTACCCACACACACCACAGGGACACAAACATACACACACACAAACACACAGATGGGGACTTATCCCACCACCCACACACACCACAGGGACACACTCACACACACACAAAACTCATCAGCCCACTAACACACCACAGTGACACACACAAACACACACACACACAGATGGGGACTCATCCCCCCCTCATACACACCAAAGGGACAAAAACACAGACACACATGGGAATCTTCCCCTCACTCACACACACCACAGGGACACACACACACACACAGACGGGACTCATTCCCCCACTAACACACAGCACAGTGACACATACACACACACACACAGACGGGGACTCATCCACCCACACACACACATGACAGGGACACACAAACACCACACAGATGGAATTCTACCCCCCCCCAACAGACACCACAGGGACACAAAACACACACACACACACAAACAAACAGATGGGGACTCATCTCCCCACTACACACACCACAGGGACACACACAGATATATACACAGATGGGGCTCAACCCTCCGCTCACACACACTACAGTTACAGACACACACACACACACACACACACACACACACATAGACGGGTAGTCACCCACCCACTCACACACACCACAGGGGCACAGACACACACACCTACACAGATGGTGACTCGTCTCCCCACTCACACACATCACAGGGAAACACACACACACTCACTCACACACAGAAGGGACTCAACCCCCCATTCACACAAAACACAGGGACACACACAAACACACACCCACACACAGATGGGGAATCATCTGGCCCCGCACACACAACAGGTACCCACAAACACACCCACAGATGGAATTCCGACCCACCCACACACACCACAGGGACACAAACACACACAAAGAAACAGATGGGGACTCATCTACCCACTACACACACCACAGGGACACAAATAGACATATACACAGACGAGGCTCAACCCCCTGCTCACACACCACAGTTACACACACACAAACACACAAACATACACACACATAGATGGGGAGTCACTCACCCACTCACACACCCCACAGGGGCACACACACAAACACACACACAGATGGGGACACAATCACACACACCACACAGACACACACACAGACGGGGCTCACACCCCACTCACCCACACAACAGGGACACACACACACACGCACACAAACAGATGGGGCTTAACCCCCACTCCACACTCCACAGGAAAACAAACACACGGACACACAGACGGGGACTTATCCGACCACTCACACACACCACAGGGACACACACACACACACACACACAAAGGGGGACTCATCCACCCACTCACACACACGACAAGGACAAACACACACACTCACACACACAGACGGGGACTCATCCGCCACCCACACACAACAGGGACACACTCACACACACACAAAACTCATCAGCCACCTCACACACACCACAGGAACACACACAAACACACACAGATGGGGACTCACCCCCCCCACTCATACACACCAAAAGGACAAAAACACACATGGGACTCATCCCCCAACTCACACACACCACAGGGACACAAACACATACACAGACGCGACTCATACCTCCTTTCACACACAACACAGGGACCCCCACACACACACCACCGGGACTCATCACCCCACTCACACACATGAAAGGGACAAACACCCACAAACACACACAGACTGATACTCTTCCCCCCACTCAAACACAACACAGACACACACACACACACACACACGCAGAGGGAACTCAAACCTGCACTCACACACACACCAAAGCTACAAACACACACACACACACACACACACACAAAGGGACTAATCCCCCAACACAGACACAACAGGGACACACACACACACACACACACAGATGGTACTCATCCCCCCCACATTCACACATCACAGGGACACTAACACACACACACAGGCGTGGACTCACCCTGCTCCACACACAATATAGGGACACACAGAGACACACACACACACACACAAACACACACGCAGAGGCAGGGTCTCACCTCCCCACTCACACACACCACAGGGACACACACACACACACTAGACTGGGCTCACACCCCCACTCACACACACCACAGGGATACACACACACACACACACACGCACACACAGGGTCTCATCCCCCAACACACACACAACAGGGACAGACACACATACACACACACACAGACGGGACTCATCCACCTACTCACACACGACAGTGAAACACAAACACACAGATGGGACTCATTCCCCCCACACACAAACCACAGGGACACACACACACATACACACACAGACGGGACTCATCCACCCATTCACACACACGACAGTGAAACACAAACACACAGATGGGACTCATTCCCCCCACACACAAACCACAGGGACACACACACACATACACACACAGACGGGACTCATCCACCCATTCACACACACGACAGTGAAACACAAACACACAGATGGGACTCATTCCCCCCCCCACACAAACCACAGGGACATACACACAAACACACACAAACACACGTATGGGGACTCATCTCCTCTCTCCCAAACAGGCGAGGACTCACTTCCCCACTCATACACAACACAGGTACACACCCACACACAGACACACACAGACAGGGACTCATCCTCACACTCACATACACCACAGGGGCACACACACACACACACACACACACAGGGACTCACTCACACACACCAAAGGGACACACACACAAACACAAATGGGGCAAACCACCCACTCACACACACCAAAGGGACTCACACACACACACACACACACACAGACGGGGACTCATCTCCCCATTCACACACAACACAGGGACACACAAACTCACACACAGATGGGACTCATCCCCCTAATCACGCACACCACAGGGATACACACACACAAACATATGGGACTCATCCCCCCACTCACAACACCACAGGGACACACACATAGACACACACACCCACACAGACGGGGACTCATCCCCACACTCACACATACCAGAGGGATTCACAAACCAACAGACGGGACTCATCCCCACACTCACACACAACACAGCACCACACACACACACACACACACACACAGATGGAACTCAACCCCCCACTCACTCACACTAAAGGGACAAACACACACACACACACACACACTAACAGGGACTCATCCCCCAACACACACACAACAGGGACACACACACACACACACACACACACAGAGGAGACTCGTTCGCCCATTCACAAACACCAAAGGGACAAACAACACAAACACACACAGACGGGACTCATCCCCCCTCTCACACACACCACAGGGACACAAACAGACACACACACAAACACACGCAGAGACGGGGTCTCATCTCCCCACTCACACAGAGACACACACACACACACAAACTAGACTGGACTCCCCCCACCACTCACACACACCACACAGATAGGGACTCATCTCCCAACACACACACAACGGGGACACAAACTCATACACAAACACAGTCGGGACTCATCCACCCACTCACACACGACAGTGAAATGCAAACATACAGATGGGACTCATTCCCCAACAAACAAAGCACAGGGACACACACACACACACACACACAGACAAACACACGGATGGGGACTCATCCCCCCTCTCACAGACAGGCGAGGACTCACTTCTCCACTCATACACAACACAGGTACACACACAAACACACAGACACACACAGACATGGACTCAATCCCCCACTCACACAAACCACAAGGGCATAGACACACACACACAGACAGGGACTCATCCCCCCACTCACACACACCAAAGGGACACACACACACACACACACACACAGGCACTCATCCCCCCATTCACACACAACACAGGGACACACAAACTCACGCACAGACGGGACTCATCCCCCTATTCACAAACACCACAGGGACACACACACACAAACATATGGGACTCATCCCCCCACTCACAACAGCATAGGGACACACACACAGACACACACATGCACACATATGGGGACTCATCCCCCCACTCACACACACCACAGGGACACACACACACACAGATGGGGACTCATCTGCCCACTCACACACACCACAGGGACACACACACACACACACACACAGACGGGACACATCCATGCACTCACACACACCACAGGGACACACATACAAAGACAAAACTCATCACCCCACTCGCACTCCCCAGAGGGACACACACAAACACAAACACACACAGATGGCAAGTCACCCCCCCACTCACACACACCAAAGGGATAAAAACACAAGCACATACACACATGGGACTCATACCCCCACTCACACACACCACAGGGACACACACACACACACACACACACACAAAACTCATCACCCCACT
This sequence comes from Nyctalus aviator, assembly GCA_036971965.1. Lineage (NCBI taxonomy): Eukaryota > Metazoa > Chordata > Mammalia > Chiroptera > Vespertilionidae > Nyctalus > Nyctalus aviator. Next base: position 127,035 of record JAPZQD010000034.1, on the reverse strand, counting down.
CACACACACCATAGGGACCCACACAAACACACACACACACACACACAAATGCAGACTCACCCCCCCACTCATACACACCAAAGGGAGAAAAACACATAAACACATGGGAATCATCCACCCACTCACACACAACAGGGACATACTCACACACACATACATATACAAAACTCATATTCCACTCACACACAGCACAGGGACACACACACAAACACACACACACACACACAGACGGAGACTCAACCCCCCCACTCACAGACAACAAGGAAACACACACACACACACACACACACCCAAAGACGAGGACTCAAACCCCCACTCACACACCACACGGAAGCATACACACACACACACACACAGATGGGGCTAACCCCACTCACACACTCCATAGGGACACAAACAGACTGAGACACAGACGGAGACTCACCCTGCCACTCACACACAACACAGGGACACACATACACACACACAGACAGAGATGGTACTCATTCCCCCACTCACACACACCATAGGGACACATACACACACACACACACACATAGACGGGGACTCATCGCCCCACACACAAACAGGGACACACAGACAGACACCCCCCCCCCACTCACACAAACCACAAGGACACACACACACACACAAACACACACACGGGGACACTCACCCACACTCACACACAACACAGGGACACACACAAACACAGCCGGGGACTCATCCTCCCACTCAGAAACACCACAGGGATACACACACACACACACACACACATATAGACTGGGACTCATCCCTCCACTCACACACACCACAGGGACACACACACACACACACACACACACATATAGACTGGGACTCATCCCTCCACTCTCACACACACCATAGGGACACACACACACACACACTGACGGGACTCATCCCCCCAACTCATACACACCACTTACAGGCAACACAAGGACACACACACACACAGACACACACACTGACGGGGACTCACACCTCCACTCACACACAAAACAGGGACACACACACAGACACACAGAAACTGATGGGGACTCATCCCCCCACTAACAAACACCACAGGTACACACACACACACACAAACACACAAACAGACTCAGAGACGGGGTCTCATCTCCCCACTCACACACACCATAGGGACACACAAACACACACACTAGATGGGTCTCACGCCCCCACTCACACAAAACAGGGACACACAGACATACATACATAGACGCGGACTCACCCCTCCACTTACAGGCAACACAAGGACACACACACAGATACACACACTGACGGGGACTCACAAATCCACTCACACACAACACAGGGACACACACACACATGCACACACAGAAAGTGACAGGGACTCATCCCCCAACTAAAACACACCACAGGTACACAAACACACACACACAGATGGGACTCATCACCCCACTCACACAAACCACATGGAGAAACACAAACACACACAGACCGGGACCCATCTCCGCACTCACACACACCACAGGGACAAACACACACACACACACACACAGACGGGGACTCATCCCCCTATTCACAACACCACAGGCACACACTCACACATACACACAGACGGGACTCATCCCTCCACTCACACACACCACAGGGATACACACACACACACACACCGACGGGACTTACCATCCCACTCATACACACCACAGGGACACACACACACACATATAGACTGGGACTCATCCCTCCATTCTCACACACAACAAACTGAAACACACACGACACTCACCCACACTCACACACAACACAGGGACACACACACACAGCCGGGGACTCATCCAACCACTCACGCACACACATATAGACTGGGACTCATCCCTCCACTCACACACACCACAGGGACACACACACAGGCACACACAGGCACACACATAGACTGGGACTCATCCCCCCACTCACACACACCAGAAGGAAACACACACACACACACTCACACACACAGACAGGGACTTATCCCTCCACTCACACACAACAAAGGGACACACACACACAAACTCACACACTGACGGGGACTCACCCCGCCACTCACACAAACCACAAGGACACACACACACACACACACACAAACACACACACGGGGACACTCACCCACACTCACACACAACACAGGGACACACACAAACACAGCTGGGGACTCATCCTCCCACTCAGAAACACCACAGGGATACACACACACACACACACATATAGATTGGGACTCATCCCTCCACTCACACACACCACAGGGACACACACACACACACACTGACACACACATATAGACTGGGACTCATCCCTCCACTCTCACACACACCATAGGGACACACACACACACACACTGACGGGACTCATCCCCCCAACTCATACACACCACAGGGACACACACACACACACAAACACACAGATGGGAATCATCCCTCCACTCACACACAACACAGGGACACACACACACACCGCCGGGACTCATCCCCCCACTCACACACACCGAAGGGACAAACACACACACACACACACACACACACAGACAGGGACTCATCCCCCAACAGACACACAACAGGGACACACACACACAGACTGCACTCATCCCACACTCACACACACCAATGGGACAAACACACACACACACTAGATGGGACTCACGCCCCCACTCACACCCAACAGGGACACACAGACACACACACATAGACGCGGACTCATCCCTCCACTTACAGGCAACACAAGGACACACACACAGACACACACACTGACGGGGACTCACACCTCCACTCACACACAAAACAGACACACACACACACACACACACAGAAATTTAAGGGGACTCATTGCCGCACTAACACACACCACTGGTACACACAGACACACACACACAGATGGGACTCATCACCCCACTCACACAAACCACATGGACAAACACACACACACACACAGACCAGGAGCCATCCCCCCACTCACACACACCACAGGGACAAACACACACACACACACACACACACACACGGGGACTCATCCCCCTATTCACAACACCACAGGGACACACTCATACACACACACAGACGGGAATCATCCCTCCACTCACCACACCACAGAGACACACACACACACTGACGGGACTCACCACCCCACTCATACACACCACAGGGACACACACCCACACACACACACATAGACTGGGACTCATCCCTTCACTCTCACAAACAACACAGGGAAACACACACCCACACACACACATACACACGGGGACTATCACCCCCACTCACACACAATACAGGGACACACATACATACATACAGACGGGAATCATCCCTCCACTCACACACACCACAGGGACAGACACACACAAACAGAAACACACTCATAGCCTGGGACTCATCCCTCCACTCTCACACACAAAAAATTGAAACACACAGACACACACACGGGGACTCTCACCCACACTCACACACAACACAGAGACACACACACACAGACACATATAGACTGGGACTCATCCCTCCACTCACACACACCACAGGGACACACACACACACACACACACACAGGCACACACATAGACTGGGACTCATCCCCCCACTCACATTCACCAGAAGAAAACACACACACACACACACACACAGACAGGGACTTATCCCTCCACTCACACACAACAAAGGGACACACACACACAAACTCACACACTGACGGGGACTCACCCCGCCACTCACACAAACCACAAGGACACACACACACACACACAAACACACACACGGGGACACTCACCCACACTCACACACAACACAGGGACACACACAAACACAGCTGGGGACTCATCCGCCAACTCACAAACACCACAGGGACACACACACACACACACACACATATAGACTGGGACTCATCCCTCCAGTCACACACACCACAGGGACACACACACACACACACACATAGACTGGGACTCATCCCTTCACTCTCACAAACAACACAGGGAAACACACACCCACACACACACATACACACGGGGACTATCACCCCCACTCACACACAATACAGGGACACACACACATACACACAGACAGGAATCATCCCTCCACTCACACACACCACAGGGACAGACACACACACACCGACGGGACTCACCCCCCCACTCACACACACCACAAGGACACACACACACACAGGCACACACAGACGGGACTCATCCCCCCAACCACACACACCACAGGGACAGACACACACCCAGACAAAACTCATCACTGCACTCACACACACCACAGGGACACACACAAAAACACACATACACAGATGGGAACTCACCCGCCCACTCACACACACCAAAGGGACAAAAACAGAGGCACATACACACATGGGACTCATGCCGCCACTCACACACACCACAGGGACACACTTACTCACACACACACACACAAAAACTCATCAGCCCACTCACACACAGCATAGGGACACACACAAACACACACACACATGCAGACGGGGACTAAACCCCATACTCACAGACAACAAGGGGACACACACACACACACCCACAAACGAGGACTCGTCCCCTCACTCACACACACCACATGGACGCACACACACACACAAACACACAGATGGGGACTCACCCCCCCAATCACACACAACACAGGGACAAACACATACACACACACATTGGTGGGACTCGTCCCACCACTCACGTACACCACAGGGACACACGCACACACAAAAACACAGACAGGGACTCACCCCCCTACTCACATACACCACAAGGACACACGCACACACACACACAGGGGTACTCACCACCAAACTCACACATACAATACAGGGTAACACACACACACACAGACCGGGACGCACCCCCTCACTCACATACAGCACAGGGGCACACACTCACACACACCAACACACCCACAGACGAGGACTCGTACCCCCACTCACAGACACCACACGGACACACAGACACACACAAAAACACAGACAGGGTCTCACCCCCCCAATAACACACAACATAGGGACAAAGACATACATACAAAGATGGGGACTCACCCCCCCTCCCTGATCACACACACCACAGGGACAATGACACACACACACGGGGAGTCAACCCCCACCACACACACAACACAGGGACACACACACACATATGGGGAATCACCCACCAACTCACACACACCACAGGGACACACCCCCTACTCATGGGGACTCACTCACACCACACACACACACACACACACACACACAAAGGGGACTCACCCACCCACTCACACAAAACACAGGGAAACACACACACACACACAGATGGGGCTCAACCCCCACTCACACACTCCACAGGGACACAAACAGACTGACACACAGACAGGGACAAACCTGCCACTCACACACAACACAGGGACACACATACACACACACACAGATGGGGACTCAGTCACACACACCACAGAGACACACATACACACACATTCGGTACTCATCCCCCCACTCACACACACCACAGGGACACACACACACACACACAGACGGGGACTCAGTCACACACACCACAGAGACACACACACACACAGAGATGGGGACTCTTCCTCCTAAACCCACACACCACAGGGACACACACACACACACACAGATGGGGCTCACCCCCCCATTCACACACACCACAGGGACACACACACACACACACACACACACATAGACTGGGACTCATCCCTCCACTCTCACACACACCACAGGGACACACACACACACACCAACGGGACTCATCACCCCACTCATACGCACCACAGGGACACACAGACACAAACACACAGATGGGAATCATCCCTCCACTCACACACACCACAGGGACAGAGACACATACACTGACGGGACTCACCCCCCCACTCACGCACACCACATGGACACAGACACACACACACACTCATAGACTGGGACTCATCCCTCCACTCTCACAAACAACACAGGGAAACACACACCCACACACACACATACACACGAGGACTCTCACCCCCACTCATACACAATACAGGGACACACACACATACACACAGACGGAAATCATCCCTCCACTCACACACACCACAGGGACAGACACACACACACCGACAGGACTCACCCCCCCACTCACGCACACCACATGGACACACACACACATGCACACTCATAGACTGGGACTCATCCCTTCACTTTCACACACAACAAAGGGAAACACACGGACACAAACACTGGGACTCTCACCCACACTCACACACCACAGGGACACACACACACACAAACACAGACAGAGGGCACTCACCCACCCACTCACCCACAACTCACACACAACAGGGACACACACACACACACACACACACACACACGAGGACTCACCCCACTCACACACAGATGGGGACTCATCCCCCCACTCACACAAAAAACAAGGACACACACAGACATGGACTCACCCCCTATCACAAACACTACAGGGACACATGCACACATGCACAAAGGGGGACTCACCCCCAAACTCACACACACACAACACAGGGAAACACACACACACACACACATACACCCACACACACAGACAGGGACTCATCACCCCACTAACATACACCACAGGGACACACACACACACACACACAGATGGGGACTCATCCCCCACTCACACACACCACAGGGACACACACACACACACACACACACATGAGGACTCACCCCACTCACACACAGATGGGGACTCATCCCCCCACTCACACACAAAACAGGGACACACATACACAGACATGGACTCACCCCCTATCACAAACACCACAGGGACACATGCACACATGCACACAGGGGGACTTACCCCCAAACTCACACACACACAACACAGGGAAACACACACACACACATACACACACACACACAGATGGGGACTCAACCCCCCACTCACACACACCACATGGACACACACAAACACAGACGGGGACTCATCCTCCCACTCACACACACCACAGGGACACAAACACACAAACACAGACGGGGACTCACCCTCCACTAACACACACCACAGGGACACACACACACACACACAGACAGGACTCCCCCCCCTCACACACACCTAAGGAACACACACACACACACACACACAGAGACGGGGACTCTTCCCCCCACACATACCACAAAGACACACACGCACACACACACACACTGAGACCTGGATTCCTCCAACAACTCACACACACCACAGGGACAAACACACACACATATGCACACACACAGACTGGGACTCACCCCAACTCACACACACCACAGGGACACAAAAACATAACCACAGTTGGGGATTCAACCCCCAGTCACAAACAACACAGGGACACATGCACATAGGCACAGAGGGGGACTCTCCCCCAAACTCACAAACACCACATGGACACACACACACACACACACACACACACGGGTCTCATTCCCCCAATCACACACAACAGGGACACACATATACACACACAGACGGGGAGTCATCCCCCCACTTACACAGAAAACAGGGACACACACACAAACAGACATGGACTCACCCCCGCCATTCAAACACACAACAGGGCCACATGCAAACACACATACAGGGGGACTCACCCCCAAACTCACAAACACAACACAAGAAACACACACACACACATACACACACACAAAGACAGGGACTCATCACCCCACTCACACACACCATAGGGACACACACACACACACATACACACACACAAATGGGCAATCATTCACACACAACACAGGACACACACACACAAACACACACATAAATGGGAACTCACCCCCTACTCACACACACTACAGGGACACACACACACACACACAGAGACTGAGACTCACCCCCCAACTCACATAAACTACTGGGACACATACACACACACACAGACGGGGACTCACCCCCCACTCACACACACTACAGGGACATACACAAACACACACACACAAATGGGAACTCAACCCCACAATCACACACAAAAAGGGACACACACACACAGAGATGGATATCACTCCCCCACTCACACACACCACACGGACACACATACACACAGACGGGACTCACCCCCCCACTCACACACACCTAAGGGACACACACACACACACACACAGACGGGGACTCTTCCCCCCACTCACACATACCACAAGGACACGCACGCACACACACACACACAGAGACCTGGACTCATCCAACAACTCACACACACTACAGGGACAAACACAAACACATACACACACATGCAGACTGTGACTCACCCTCCAACTCACACACACCACAGGGACACAAAAACATAACCACAGTTGGGGAATCAACCCCCAATCACAAACAACACAGGGGCACACACACAGATGGGGACTCATTCCCCGACTCACACACACCAGAAGGACACAAACACATACACACTTAGAGGACTCACCCTCCCACACGCACGGACCACAGGGACACACACACACACACACACACACACACAAACACCACAAGGACACAAACACACACACACTTAGAGGGACTCACCATTCAACAAGCACAGACTACAGGGACACACACACACACACACACACAACAAGGGACACAAACACACACACACAGACAAGGATTCACCCCCCCACTCACATACAACACAAGGATACACACACACACACACACAGACGGGGACTTATCCCCCCACTAACACACATCACAGGGAAACACACACACACACACACACACGTATACACAGGCTGGGGTTCACCTCCCCACTCACACACAACACAGGTACACACAATCACACACACAGACACACACCGACAGGAACTCATCCCCCCACTCACACACACACCACAGGGACACACACACACACATACAGCCACACAGACGGATACTAATCTCCCCATTCACACACACCACAGGGACACACACACACCACACACACACACAGACGGGACTCATCCCACACTCACACACACCAATGGGACAAACACAAACACACACACAAACATGAGAAGGGACTCATCCCCCCACTCACACACACCACAGGGACACACAAACACACTCACACAAAAAAAACACAGAGGGACTCATGTCCCAACACACACAAAATAGGAACACACACACACACACACACACAGACGGGACTCATCCACCCACCCACACACACCACAGGGACACAAACTCACACACAAACCCAGATGCGGAGTCATTCCCCCACTCATACTCACAAAAGGGACACTAACGCACACACACAGATGGGGAATTCATCTCCCACTCACACACACCACAGGGACACACACACACACAGACTGGGACTCACCCCCCAACTCACACACACCACAGGGACACACACACACACACACACAGACGGGGACTCACCCCCCACTCACACACACCACAGGGACATACACAAACACACACACACAGATGGGACTCAACCCCACAATCACACACAACAAAGGGACACACACACACACACACAGATGGATATCACTCCCCCCACTTACACACACCTAAGGGACACAAACACACACAGAGTCGGGGACTCTTCCCCCCACTCACACATACCACAAGGACATGCATGCACACACACACACACATACACACACACAGACCTGGACTCATCCAAAAACTTACACACACCACAGGGACAAACACAAACATATACACACACATGCAGACTGTGACTCACCCTCCAACTCACACACACCACAGGGACACAAAAACATAACCACAGTTGGGTACTCAACCCACAATCACAAACATCACAGGGGCACACACACAGACGGGGACTCATTCCCCGACTCACGCACACCAGAAGGACACAAACACATACACACTTAGAGGGACTCACCTTCCCACACGCACAGACCACAGGGACACACACACACACACACAAGGGACACACACACACACAGACAGGGATTCACCCCCCCACTCACATACAACACAAGGATACACCACACACACACACACAGACGGGGACTTATCCCCCCACTAACACACATCACAGGGACACACACACACACACAAACACAGACGGGGATTCACCCCCCTATTCACACACACCACAGGAACACACACACACACAAGCGCACACACACAGACTGGGACTCATCCCCCCATCACACACACCACAGGGACACACACACACACAAGCTCACACACAGACTGGGACTCATACCCCACTCACACATACCACAGGGACACACACACACACACACACACACACACACACGAGGACTCACCCCACTCACACACAGATGGGGACTCATCCCCCCACTCACACAAAAAACAAGGACACACACACACACAGACATGGACTCACCCCCTATCACAAATACCACAGGGACACATGCACACATGCACAAAGGGGGACTCACCCCCAAACTCACACACACACAACACAGGGAAACACACACACAGACATACACCCACACACACAGACGGGGACTCATCCCCCCACTCACACACACCACAGGGACACACACACACACACACACACACACACACACACAGATGGGGACTCATCCCCCACTCACACACACCACAAGGATACACACACACACAAGCTCACACACACAGACTGGGACTCATCCCCCCACTCACACATACCACAGGCACACTCACACATACACACAGGCTGGACTCATCCCCCCACTCACAAACACCACAGGGACACACACACACACAGATGGGACTCTTCACCACACTCACACACACCACAGGGATATTCACACACACACACAGGGACACACACACACACACATACACACAAACTGGACTCATCCCCCCGTGAAACACACCATAGGGACACACACAGAGACACAGATGGGGACTCATTCCCCCACTCACACACACCACAGGGACACACACACACACAGACACACACACACACAGGGCTCACCCCTCCACTCATAAACACCAAAGGGACACACACACACACACACGTATACACAGGCTGGGGCTCACCTCCCCACTCACACACAACACAGGTACACACAATCACACACACAGACACACACAGACAGGAACTCATCCCCCCACTCACACACACCCCACAGGGACACACACACACACACACATACAGCCACACAGACGAAGACTAATCTCCCCATTCACACACACCACAGGGACACATACACACCACACACACACACACACACAGACGGGTCTCATCCCACACTCACACACACCAATGGGACAAACACAAACACACACACAAACATGAGAAGGGACTCATCCCCCCACTCACACACACCACAGGGACACACACACACACACATACACACACACACAAACATGAGAAGGGACTCATCCCCCCACTCACACACACCACAGGGACACACACACACACACAAACACACACAGGGACTCATGTCCCAACACACACAAAATAGGGACACACACACACACACACACACACACAGATGGGACTCATCCACCCACTCACACACATCACAGGGAAACACAAACACACAGATGGGACTCATTTCCCCCACCCCCCACAAACCACATGGACACACTCACACACACCACAGGGAAACACAAACACACAGATGGGACTCATTCCCCCAACCCCCACAAACACACAGTTGGGACACATCCCGCCCATACACATAAACACACAATATGTGGACTCATCCCCCCACTCATACACATCACAGGGACACACACAAACACACACACAGGCGAGGACTCACCTCCCAACTCACACACAACACAGGTACACACACACACAGACAGGGACTCATCCCCCAACTCACACACACCACAGGAAAACACACACACACGAACACAGACGGGACTTATCCCCCAATTAACCCACCACAGGGACACACACACACACACAGACACACACACAAATGAACTCAGACCCCCCACTCACACACACCACAGGGACACACACACAAAAACATATGATACTCATCCCCCCACTCACAACACCTCAGGGACACACACACACACACAGATGTAGACTCATCCCCATACACACACCACAGGGACACACACACCCACACAGAAGGGCACTCATCCCTACACTCACACAAACCACAGGGACACACAGACACACACAGAGATGGTGATTTATCTCCCCACTCATATAAACCACAGGGAAACACACACACACACACACACACACACACACACAGAAGGGACTCAACCCCCCATTCACACAAAACAGAGGGAGACACACACACATACACACACACAGACGCTGGCTCATCCACCCACACACAACAGGGACACACATACACACACAGACATAGATGAGACTTATCCCCCCACTCACACACATGACAGGGACACACAAACACACACACAGATGGAATTCATCCCACCGCACACACACCACAGGAACACAAACACACACACAAACACACAGATGGAGACTCATCCCCCACTCACACACACCACAGGGACACACACACACACACACAGACTGGGACTCATCCCCCCACTCACACACTCCAAAAGGACACACACACGCAGACACACAGACACACAGACACGGGGACTCTCCCACAGGTGACATGTTCCAATGTAGACACCCAGCCAGTAGCCATGGAGATACCCCAGAGCAGTTGCCATGGAGACACCACAGACTACTTTCCAGAAAGTCACTCCATACCAGTTGCCATGGAATCATGCCAGTCCAGTTGGCATGGAGACACCTCAGACAAGTTCCCATAGAGAAACCTTATACCAGTTCCCATGGAGACACCGAAGAACAGTACTCATGGAGACACCCTATATCAATTGTCATAGTAACACGCAAATCCAGTTGCCATGGACACACCCCAGAGCAGTTCCAAAGGAGACACCACAGACCTGTTACCATGGAGACACCCCAGACCAGTTCCCATGGAAATACCCCAGGCAAGTTCACGTGGAGAAACACCAGATCAGTTTATATGGAGACATGCCAAAACAGTTCATGGAGACATTCCATTTGAGTACACTTTGAGACACCCAGAACAATGTTCATGGAGACACAGGAGACTAGTTCTCATAGAGAAACCAAGATCGGTATCCAGGGACACACCCCATACCATTTCCCATGGAGACACACCAGAATAGTTCTAATGGAAAACCACCAGACAAGTTAGCATGGAGAAACCCTAGACAAGTATTCATGGAGACATCCCAGACCAGTTGCCTAAAGTCACCTTAGATTAGTTCCCATGGAGACACCAAATACCAGTTGCCATGGAAATATGCCAGTCCAGTTCCCATGGAGAAAACCCAGATCAGTTCCCATAGATACACCACAGACCAGTTTCTATGAAGACACTGCACACCAGTTCTCATGGAGACATCTGAGACTAGTTCCCATGGAGACAGCCCATATTAGTTTCTGTGGAAACACACCAATCCAGTTGCCATGGAGACACCCCAAACCACTTTCCATGGAGACACCCCAGAGCAGTTCCCATTGAGACATCCAGACCAGTTCCCATGGAGACACACCAGACCAGTTCCAAGGGAGACCTCTTTAACCAGTACTCATGGCGACATCCCAGACCAGTTCCCATTGAGACACCCCAGATCAGTCCTCATGGAGACACCCTATACTAATTCCAATGGGGACACCCCAGACCAGTTGCCATGGAAACACGCCACTCCAGTTGCCACAGAAACACACCAGACCAATTCTGGAGACACCACAAACCAGTACTCATGGAGACACCTGAGAGTAGTTCCCATGAAGACACCCCATACCAGTTGCCATGGAGAGAACCTATACCAGTTGCCATGGAAACACGCCAGTCCATTTTCCATGGAGACACCACAGTCCTGTTCCCATAGAGATACCCCAGACTAGTACTCATGTACGCACCCTATGGTAATTCCAAGGGAGACTCCCCATACTAGGTGACATGGAGACACCCCAAACTAGTACTCATGGAGACGACCTAGATCAGTTCCTATGGATATACCACAGACCACTTCCTATGAAGACACTGCAAACCAGTACTCATGGAGACATCTGAAATGAGTTCCCATGGAGACAACCCATACCAGTTGACTTGGAAACACACCACTCCAATTGCCATGGAGTAACCCCACACCATGTCCCAGGGAGACACACCAGACCAGTTCCCATGGAAACACCCCAGACCAGTATTCATGGAGACACCTGAGACTAGTTCCCATGGAGAAACCCCATACCATTTCCCATGGAATCACTCCAGCCCAGTTCCCATGGAGATACCAGTCCAGTTGCCGTGGAGAGATCCCAGACCAGTTCCCATGGAGATACCCAAGACCAGTACCCATGAAGTCACCCCAGACCAGTTCCCATGAAGTCACCCCAGACCAGTTCCCATGGAGACATTCCAGACCAGTACTCATGGAGACACCCGAGACTAGTTCCCAAGGAGACACTAGATCAGTACTTTTGGAGACACCCAGACTAGTTCCAATGGGGACACCCCAGACCAGTTGCCATGGAAACACACCAGACCAATTCTCCTAAAGACACCACAAAGCAGTACTCATGGAGACACCGGACACTAGTTCCCATGTAGGCACACCATACCAGTTGCCATGGAGACACCCTATACAAGTTGCCATGGAAACACACTGGTCCAGTTGACATGGGGACACCCCAGACCAGTTCCCATGAGACACACCAGACCAATACTCATGGAGACACACGAAGCTAGTTCCCATGGAGACGCCCATACCAGTTGCTATTGAAACACCGCAAACCAGTACACATGGAATCACACCAACCAGTTTCCATGGAGACACGTCAGACCAGTTCCCATGGAGATACCCCAGATGAGTACTCATGGAGACATTCAAGACTAGTTCCCATGTGAAAACTGAGACCAGTACTCATAGAAACGGTTAATACTAGTACCCATGGAGACATCCCAGACCAATTCTCATGGAGACAACCCAGACTAGTAATTATGCAAAAACTTGAAACTAGTTCACATGGAGACACACCAATCTGTCTCACATGGAAACATGCCAGTCAAGTGGCCATGGATACACCCCAGACCATTTTCCATGGAGACACCACACACCAGTACTCATGGACACAACCCAGATCAGTTCCCATGGACACACCCCAGACCAGTTCCCATGGAGACACCACAAAGAAGTACTCATGAAGACACCCGAGACTAGTTCCCATGGAGAAACCCCATACCAGTTGCAATGGAGACACCCCAGACAAGTTCCCATGGAGATACCATAATCTGGTTCCGACTGAAACACACCAGTCAATTTGCCATGTAGACACCCCAGACCAGTTCACATGGAGACAGGGCATATCAGTTGCCATGGATACATTCCAGTCAAGTTGTCATGGAGACTCCCCAGACCAGTTCACATGGAGACACCCCAGACTAGTTTCCATGGAGACACATCAAACCAATTCCCATGGAGACACACCAGTAGAGTATTCATGGAGACACTCAGACCAGTACTCATGGAGACACCTCATACCAGGACCCATGGAGTCATCCCAGACCAGTTCTGATGGAGACAGCCCATACCAGTTGCCATGGAAACATGCCAGGCCAGTTGCCATTGAGACACCCCAGTCCAGTTGCCATGGAAACACACCAGACCCATTCCTGTGGAGACACCACAAACCAGTACTCATGGAGGCACCCGAGACTAGTTCCCATGTAGACACCCCATAGCAGTTGCCATGGAGACACCTTATACAAGTTGCCATGGAAACACGCCAGTCCAGTTGACATGGAGACACCTCAGACCAGTTCACATGGAAACACCACAGACCAGTTTCCATGGAGACACAGACCAGTTCCCATGCAGACACCCCAGAGCACTACTCATGGAGATACCCAAACCAGTACTCATGGAGACACCTGAGAATAGTTCCCAGGAGAACACGCAGACCATTTCCCATGGAGACACCATAGACCAGTACTTATGCAGACACCTGAGCCTAGTTCCCATGGAGATATCCTATATCAGTTTCAATGGAAACAGGCCAATCCAGTTTCTATGGAGACACTCCAGACCAGTTCCCATGGAGGCACCCAAGACTAGTACTCAAGGACACAACCCAGATCAGTTCCCATGGACACATCCAAGACCAGTTTCTATGGAGACACTACACACCAGTACTCAGGCAGACACCTGAGACTAGTTCCCATGGAGACAAACCATACCAGTTGCAATGGAGACAACCCCAGACAAGTTCCCATGGAGATACCACAATCTGACTCCCACTGAAAAACGCCAGTCCAGTTGCCATGGAGACACCCCCGACCAGTTTACATGGAGACACACCAAACCAGTTTCCATGGAGATAGCTCATACCAGGATCCATGGAGACATCCCAGACCAGTTCCCATGGAAACACGTCAGATCAGTTCCCATGGAGACACCCCAGAGCAGTACTCATGGAGACACCCAAACCTGTACTCTTGGAGACACATGAGAATAGTTCCTAGGAGAACACCCAGACCATTTCCCATGGAGACACCCTAGACCAGTACTTATGCAGACACCTGAACCTAGTTCCCATGGAGATATCCTATATTAGTTTCTATGGAAACAGGCCAGTCCAGTTTCTATGGAGAAAACCCAGTCCAGTTCCCATGGAGACACCCTAGTCTGGATCCCATGGAAACATGCCAGTCAAACTGCCATGGTAACACCCCAGACCATTTGCAATGGAGACTACCCAGACCAGTACTCTTGGAAATACCAGAGAGTTGTTCCCATAAAGAGACCCTATACCAGTTGCATAGAGACACCCCAGACCAGTTCACATGGAGACACCCCAGACCAGTTGTCATGGAAACATGACAAGCCAGTTGCCATTGAGACACCCGAGATGAGTACTCATGGAGCCACATGAGGCTAGTTCCCATGGAGACTCCCCATACCAGTTGCTATTTAGACACCCTAAACCAGTTCACATGGAGACACCCCTGACCAGTTTCTATGGAGATACGTCAGACCAGTTCCCATGGAGACACCCCAGAGCACTACTCATGGATATACCCAAACCAGTACTCATGGAGACACCTGAGAATAGTTCCCAGGATAACACCCAGACCATTTCCCATGGAGACACCCCAGACCAGTACTTATGCAGACACTTGAGCCTAGTTCCCATGGAGATATCTTATATTACTTTCTATGGAAACAGGCCAGTCAGTTTCTATGGAGATAACCCAGACCAGTTCCCATGGAGACACTGCAGTCCAGTTCCCATGGAGACACTAGTCTGGATCCCATGGAAACATGCCAGTCAAATTGCCATGGTGACACCCCAGATCAGTTGCCATGGAGAGTCCCCAGACCAGTAATCTTGGGAATACCAGAGAGTTGTTCCCATAGAGAGACCCTATACCAGTTGCATGGAGACACCCAAGACCAGTTCCCATGAAGACACCCTAGACCAGTACTCATGGAGACACACCGACCAGTTCCCATGGAGAAACCCCAGATTAGTACTCATGGAGACAACCAAGATCAGTTCCCATGGACACACCCCAGACCTGTTCCTATGGAGACACTCCAGATCAGTACTCTTGGAGACACTGGAGACTAGTTCCCATGGAGACACCTCAGACCAAATGCCATGGAAATACGTCCATCCATTTGCCATGGAGACACCCCTGGCATGGAGTACTCATGGAGACACCTGAAAATAACTACCATGGAGCCACCCCATACCAGTTGCATTGGAGACACCCCAGACCATTTCCCATGGAGACACACCAGTCTGGCTCCCATGGAAACACACCAGTCAATTTGCCATGGGGACACCCCAGACCAGTTCTCATGGAGACACATCAGACCAGTTGTTATGGAGACACCCCAGTGTAGATCCTATTGGGAACCCTTGTCCCTTTGCGATGGAGACACCCCCAAACCAGTGCCCTAGGAGACACCCATGGAAACAACAAAGTGCAGCTCCCATGGAGACACACAAGAACTGTTCCCATGGAGACACCTCAGACCAGTTGTCATGGAGACACCCCAAACCAGTACACATTGAGACACCCCTGGTAAGTTCCAGTGGAGACAACCCAGACCAGTAATCATGGATACACAGCAGATTAGCTCCCATGGAGACACCCCAGGATAATTGCCATGGAGAAACATTCAAGCTCTCATGGAGACAGCCCAGACCAGTTCCCATGGAGACACCAAGACCAGTTCCCACGGAAACACTCCATTCCATCTCCCATTGAGACACTCTGAGACCAGTTCCCATGGAGACACGCCAGACAAGTTCCCATGGAGACAACCCATACCAGTTGCCATGAAGACACCCCAGACCAGTTGCCATGGACACTTTCCAGACCAGTCCCCATAGAGACACCCCAGTGTAGCTCCCTTGGAGACATCACTGTCCAGTTCACATGGACACACTGCATTCCAGTTGCCATTGAGACACCACACACCAGTTGCCATTGAGATATCCCAGACCAGTTGTCATGGAGACACTCCAGTCTAGCTCCCTTGGAGACACCCAAGTCAACTTGCAATGGAGACACCCAGACCAGTTGCCATGGAGACACTACAGACCAGTTGCCATGGAGACTCCATTCTAGCTCTTTTAGATAGACCCATATCAACTTGCCATGGAGACACCGAGACCAGCTGCCATGGAGACACCCCATACCAGTTGCCATTTAAACACCCCAGTCCAGTTGCCATGGAGACACCCCAGACCAGTTCCCATGGAGACACACCAGACCAGTTCCCATGGAGACACCCCAGACCAGTACTCATGGAGACACCCGAGAATAATTCACATGCAGACACCCCATAACAGTGAACTTGGAGATATCCCAGACTAGTACTGTTGGAGATACCCAAGACTAATTCCCATTGAGACACACCATACCAGTTGCTATGGAGACAACCAAGTAGAGTACTCATGGAAACTCCTTGACCAATTCTCATGGAGACACTGGAGACTAGATCCCATGGAGAGACCTAGACCAGTACCAATGGAGACACCCAGACCAGTTCCCATGGAGACACACCAGACCAGTTCCAATGGAGACCCCATAGGACAGTATTCATGGAGACACCCCAGACTAGTTTCCGTGGAGTCACATCATACCAGTTGCCATGGAATCACACCAGTCCAGTTGGCATGGAGACACCACTGTCAATTTCCCATGGAGAAACTTCAGACCTGTTCCCATGGAGACATCCAAGTATAGTACTCATGAAGACTCCCTATACCAGTTACCATGGTAACACGCCAGTCCAGTGGCCATGGAGACACCTCAGACCAATTCGTATGAAGACACCACAGACCTATTAACATGGAGACACCCTCGACCATTTTTCATGGAGACACCCCAGAACAGTTCCCATGGAGTCAACCCAGACGAGTATTCATTGAGATATCCATACCAATACTCTTGGAGACACTGGAGACTAGTTCTGATGGAGACACCCAGACCAGTACCCATGGAGACAACCCAAACCAGTTCCCATGGAGACACACCAGGCCAGTACTGTTGGAGAAACCCAAGACTAGTTCCCATGGAGACACACCATACCAGTTGCTATGGAGACACCACAGATGAGTACACATGGAGACACCCAGACCAATTCTCATGGAGACACCAGAGATTAGTTCCAATGGAGACACCCAGACCAGTACACATGGAGACAGTCCAGACTACTTTCCATGGATTCACCCCATACCAGTTGCCATGGAATCACACCAGTCCAGTTTTCATGGAGACACCCAAGAACAGTACTCATGGAGACACACTATACCAGTTGTTTGGTAACACGCAAGTCCAGTTGCCATGGAGACAACGCAGAACAGTTCAGATGGAGACAACACAGATCTATTACAATGGAGACACACCGGACCAGTTCCCATGGAGACACCCCAGACAAGTTTCCATGGAGAAACGCCAAAACAGTTCCCATGGAAATACCCCAGACGAGTACTCATTGAGACACCCAGTCCAATACAATTGGAGACACCCTAGACCAGTTCCCATGGAGATACCCCTGTCTGGCTGCCACGGAAACATGCCATTTAGTTGCCGTGGAGACCCTCCAGACCAGTTCGTATTAAGACACCCAAGACCAGTACTCTTAGAGACACAGGAAACTTGTTCGGTGGAGAGACCCCATACCAGTTGCCATGGATACACCCCAGACCAGTACCCATGGAGACACCCCAAACCAGTTCCCATGGAGATACCCCAGACCAGTTCCGATGGAGACACCCCAGACCAGTACTCATTGAGACACCCTAGACTAGTTCCCATGGAGACACCCCATACCACTTGCCATATAAACACACCAGTCCAGTTTTCATGGAGACACCCCAGTCCAGTTGCCATGGAAACACCCCAGACCAGTTCCAATTGACACACCCCAGACCAGTTCCAATGAAGACACCCCAGACCAGTTGCAATGGAAACACGCTAGTTCATTTGCCATGGAGTCACCTCAGACTAGTACTCATGGAGACAACCAAGACTACGTCTCAGGGAGACAACCCAGTACAGTTGCAATGGAAACACTTCCGTCCAGTTGCCAAGGAGAAACCCCAGGCCAGTTGCCATGAAATACCCCAGACCAGTTCCCACGGAGGAACCCTATATCAGTACTCATGGGATCACCAAAGACTTGTTTCCATGAAGACACCCCATACCAGTTGCCATAGAAACACAACAGTCTAGTTGCCATGGAAACAAACCAGACCTGTTACCATGGAGACACCCCAAGCTGGCTTCCATGAAAACATGCCATTTAGTTGCCATGAAGACACCCAATACCAGTTCTCATGGAGACACCACAGACCAGTACTCATGAAGAAACCTCAAACCAGTTACCATGGTGAAACCTGAGATCAGTACACATGGAGACACCCAAGACTAGTTTCCATGGAGACATCCAATACCAGTTGCCATGGAAATTCTCCAGTCCAGTTGACATAAAGACACCCCAGACCAGTTCCCATGGAAACTCGCCAGACTACCTCTCATGGAGATACCACAGACCAGTTCCCTTGGAGAAACTACAGAACAGTACTCATGGAGACACCTGAGACTAGATCGCATGAGACACCCCATACCAGTTGCTATGGATACACTCCAAACTAGTTGCTATTGAGACATCCAAGACCAGTTCCCATGGAGAATCCACAGACCAATTCCCATGGAAACACTCCAGTCAAGATTCCATGTAGACACACCAGACCAGTTCCCATGGGGAACCACAGACCAGTACTCATGGAATCACCCAAGAAAAAGTCCAATGGAGACACCCCATATCAGTTGCCATAGAGACACCCTATACCAGTTGCCATGGGGACATGCCAGTCCAGTTGCTTTGGAGACACCCAAGACCAGTTTCCTATGAGACACCACAGAACAGTATTCCAGGATACACCCAAGACCAGGTCCCATGGAGTCACACCTTATCAGTTGCCATGGAGAAACCTCAGAGCATTTGCCATGGACACACCCCAGACCAGTTCCCATGGACGCACCCCAGACCAGCCAGTTCCCATGGAGACTCCCAAACCAGTTCCAATAGAAACACGCCAGTTCATTTGCCATGGAGTCACCTCAGACCAGTACACATGGAGACAACCGAGACTACTTCCCAGGGAGACAACCCAGAACAGTTGCCATGCAAACAACTCAGTCCAGTTGCCATGGAGAAACCTCAGGCCAGTTGCCATGAAATACCCCAGACCAGTTCCCCTGGAGACACCACAGACCAGTACTCTTGGAGACAACAGAGAGTAGTTTCCATGGTGACACCCCATACCAGTTACCATGGAAACATGCCTGACCAGTTGCCATGGAGACACTGCAGACGAGTTCCAAAAGAAACACCAGAGACCAGTTCCCATGAGACACCCCAGACCAGTTGGAATGGAAACACGCCAGTCCAATTGCCATGGACACAACCTAGACCAGTTTCCATGTAGAAACCCCAGAGCAGTTGCTATGGAGACAACTGAGAGCAGTTCCCATTAAGACACCCCAGACCAGTTGTCACAAAGTGACACCAGTCCAGTTTCCATGGAGACACACCAGACCAGTTGCTTTGGAGTAACTCAAAACTTGTTCAATGTAGACACCCCAGACCTGTTGCCATGGAGAAACGCCTGTCTATGGAAAACCCCATACCAGTTCCCATGGAGACACCTCAGACCAGTTCCCATGGAGGAACCCCAGATCAGTTCTCATGGAGACACCCAAGTATAGTTTCCAGAGAGACACCTTATACCAATTGACATGGAAACACACTAGTCCAGTTGCCATGGAGACACCCAAGACAACTTCCCATGGAGACACTCCAGACAAGTTCCCATGGAGCCACCCCATACCAGTTGCCATAGAAACTCCCCAGTGTAGTTTCCATGGAGACATCGAGACCAATTCCCATGGAGACACCGCAAATTGGCTCCCATGGAAACCTGCCAATTAGTTGCAATGGAGACCCCCAGACCAGTTCAATTGAAAAACCCCAGACCAGTACTTTTGGAGACACTGGAAACTTTTTCCCATGGAGACACCCAATACCAGTTGCCATGGAAACACCACAGACCAGTTCTTTTGGAGATACCCCAGGCCAGTTCCCATGGAGACAAACCAGACCAGTTATCATGGACACCCTGGAGACTAGTTCCACTTGAGACACACCATACCATTTGACATGGACACATCCCATACCAGTTTCCATGGAAACACGACAGTTCAGTTGCCATGGAGACACTCCAGAGCAGTGCTCATGGAGACACCCCATATCAGTTGCCATGGAGACACCATAGACCAGTTCCCATGGAGACAACCCATACAAGTTGCTATAGAAACAAGCCTGTCTAGTTGTCATAGAGAAACCCCAGACCAGTTACCATGGAGAAACCCTAGACCAGTACTCATTGACACACCCTAAACTAGTTCCCATGGAGACACCCCAGACCACTTGCCATGGAAACACGCCAGTCCATTTGTCAAGGAGACACCCAAGTCAGGTTGCCATGGGGACACCACAGATCAGTTCCCATGGTGACAACCCAGAAGAGTATCCATGGAGACACCATAGACCAGTATTCATGCAGACACCTGAGACTAGTTTCCCTGGAGACTCCCCATACAAGTTGCCATGGAAACACACCAGACAATTCCCATGGAGACACCCCAGACCAGTTCCCATGGAGAAACCCCAGATCAGTACTCATGGAGACACCCAAGACTAGTTCCCATGGAGAAACACCATAACTGTTGCCATTGTAAAAAGCCAGTCCAATTGCCATGGAGACACCCAAGAGAAGTTCGCATGGAGACTCCCATCACAGTTCCCATGGAGACACCCCAGATTAGTTCCCATGGAGACACACCAGACCAGTTCCCATGGAGACACCGCAGAAAAGTTGCCATGGAAACATGCCAGTCCAGGTTCCATGGAGACATCCCAGTCCAGTTGCCATGGAAACATCCCACACCAGTTCCTTTGGAGATACCCCAGAACAGTACTCATGGAGATACCCGATACTAGTTCACATGGAGACACCCCATATCAGTTGCCATGCAGACACCCCATACCAGTTGCCAAGGAAACCTGCCATTCCAGTGTCCATGGAGACAACCCAGTCCATTACTTATGGATACACCCGAGCCTACATCTCATGAGACACCCCATACCAGTTGCTATGGATACACTCCAGACTAGTTGCTATCCAGACACCCTAGACCAGTTCCCATGGAGACTCTGCAGACCAGTTCCCTTGGAGACACGCCAGTCAAGTTGCCATGGAGACACCCCAGACCAGTACAGTATTAATGGAATCACACCAGACCAGGTCCCATGGAGACACCCAATTTCATTTGCCATGGAAACACCCCAGACCAGGTCCCATGGACAAACCCCATAGCAATTGCCATGGAAACACAGTAGTTCAGTAGCCATGGAGAAACCCCAGTCTAGTTCCCATAGAGTCACCACAGACTAGTCCTCATGTAGACACCTGAGAATAGTATCCATTGAGACACTGCAGACCAGTTGCCTTGGAAACATGCCAGTCCATTTGCCATGGAGACATCCCAGTCCAGTTGCCATGGAAACACCACAGATCAGTTCCCTTGGAGACACCACAGAACAGTACTCATGGAGATACCCGTTACTAGTTACCATGGAGAAACCACATATCAGTTTCCATGCAGACACCCCATACCAGTTGCCATGGAAACGCGCCAGTCCACTTCCCATGGAGACACCCAAGTCTAGTTCCCATGGAGGCACCCCAAACCAGTTGCAATGGAAACAGGCCAGACAAGTTCCCATGGAGACACCCCAGACCAGTTCCCATAGAAAAACCCCAGATCAGTACTCATGGAGACATCAGAGACTAGTTCCCATGGAGAAACACCAAACCAGTTGCCATGATAAAATGCCATTCCAGTTGCCATGAAGAAACCCCAGATCAGTTTGCATGGAGACTACCAAGCCCAGCTCCATGGAGACACTCCAGACCAGTTCCCATGGAGACACCACAGACGAGTACTCATGATTCAGCCAGAACAGCACTCATGGAGACCCCTGAGACTAGTTCCCATGGAGACTACCCAGTCCAGTTTCCCTGGAGACACCCGGACCAGTTTCCGTGGAAACAGCCAGTGCAGTTCTCATGGAGGCATCTGCAACTAGTTCCCATGGAGACACCCTATATCACTTGCCATGCAGACACCCGATACCAGTTGCCATGGAAAAACTCCAGACCAGTTCCCATGGAGGAACCCAATATCAGTACTCATGGAGAAAGTCAAGACTAGGTTCCATAAAGACACCCCATAGTAGTTGCCATAGAAACACAATAGTCTAGTTGCCATGGAGACTAACCAGACCAGTAATCATGAAGACACCCCAAACTGGCTCCCATGGAGAAACCCCAGATCAGTACTCATGGAGACACCCAAGACTAGTTTCCATGGAGACACACAATACCAGTTGCCATGGAAAAACTCCAATCCAGTTGCCATAAAGACACCCCAGATCAGTCCCCATGGAGACAACCTAGACTAGATGCCATGGAGACACCCCAGACCAGTTCCCATGGAGACAGCGCAGACCAGTACTCATGGAGATACCCGAGACCAGTTACCATAAAGAAACATTATACCAAAACCATGGTAAAATGCCAGTCCAGTTGCTATGGAGACACCCCAAACCAGTCCCCGTGGAGAGTCCCAAGCCCAGTTCTGATGGAGATACCCCTGAAGAGTACTCATGAGTCAGCCAGACCAGAACTCATTGAGACACCTGAGACTAGTTCCCATGGAGACACTGCAGACCTATTCCCATGGAGACACCCCAGATCAGTTCCCTTAGAGACACCCCTGAACAGTTCCAATTTAGATACCCCAGACCAGTTCCCATTGAGACACTCCAGACCAGTTCTCAAGGAGACAACAGAGACTAGTTCCCATGGACACAACCCATACCAGATGCCATGGAAACACTCCAGTCAAGTTACCATGGAGACACCCAGACAAGTTCCCATGTAGACACCCCAGATGAATTCCCATGGAGAGAACCAATACCAGTTGCAATGGAAACATGCCAGTCCCGTTACCATGGAGACACTCCACACCTGGAGATCCCAGACTAGTACTCATGGAGACACATGATACTAGCTCCCATGGAGACACCCCTTACCAGTTGCCATGGAAACACACCAGTCTAATTGCCATTGAGATACCCCAGAGAAGTTCCCCTGGAGAAACCCCAGAACAGTTAACATGGAGACACACCAGACCAGTACTCATGGAGACACCATAGACTAGTTCCAATAGAAACATCCCAAACAATTTGCTATGGACACACCCCATACCAGTTGCCATGGGAACACGCTGGTCCAGTTGCCATAGAAACACCCCAGATCAGTTCCCTTGGAACCCCAATACCAGTACTCATGGAGACTCAGGAGACTCGTTCCCATGCAGAACCTCAGACCAGTTCCCATGTAGACACTACAGAACAGTACTCTTGGAGACACCCTAGACTAGTACCCATGAGGACACCCTAGACTAGTATTCATGGAGAGAACTGAAACTAGAACCTTGGAGACACCCCAGACCAGTTCTCATGGAAACACACCAGTCCAGTTAACATGGAGACAACCCAGTCCAGTTTACATGGAAACAACCCAGACCAGTTATCCTGGAGACACCGCAGACCAGTACTCATGGAGACACCAGAGATTAGTTTCCATGTAGACAGCCCATACCAGTTGCCATGGAAACACGTCAGTCCACTTGCCATGGAGACATACCAGTCCAGTTTCCATTGAGACACTTGAGACCAGTTCCCATTGAGACACTTCATATCAGTTGCCATGCAGACACCCCACACCAGTTGCCATGGAAACATGCCAGTCAAGTTGCCTGGAGACACCCCAGACAAGTTCACATGGAGACAACCAATACCAGTTTCCATGGAAACACACCAGGCCATTTGCCATGGAGACACCACAATTTCCCATGGAGAAACCCCATAACAGTTCCCATGGAGACAAGCAGACAAGTTTCCATGGTAAAATGCCAGTCCACTTGCCCTGAGACACCCCCAACCAGTTCCCATGGAGACTCCACAGACCAGTTCCCATGGATACACTCCAGAACAGTTCCCATGGAGAAACCGCAAGACCAGTTCCCATGGAGACACCCAGACGAGTACTCATGAGTCTCTGAGACCAGCACTCATGGAGACACCAGAGACTAGTTCCCATGGAGACACCCAACACCAGTACTCATGGAGACACCCCAGACGAGTTCCCATGGAGACACCCGATACCAGATGCCATGGAAACAGGACAGTCCAGTTGCCATTGAGACACTCCAGAGAAATTCCTATGGAGAAAACCCAGTACAGTTCACATGGAGACCCCATACCAGTTCTCATGGACCCATGAGACACCTCAAACTGATTCCCATGGAGAGACACCATACCAGTTGCCATGGAAAGATGCCAGTCCAGTTGCCATGGAGACACCCCAGAGAAGTTCCCTTGGAGAAACCCAGAACAGTTCCCATGGAGGCACCCCAGAAGTGTTCTCATGGAGACACACAGACCAGTAGTCATGGCGAGACCCAAGACCAGTTGCGACGAAGACACTCCATATTAGTTGCGATGCAGACACCCCACACAAGTTGCCATGGAAACAGGCAAGTCCAGTTGCCATGGTAACACGTTCAACAGTTTCCAAGGATACTCCCCAGACCAGTTAACATGGAGACATCCCAGAACAGTTCACATGGAGGTACACCAGACCAGTACTCATAGAGATACCCGAGACTGTTTTCCATGGAGAAACATTATATCACTTGCCATGGAAACATGACAGTCCAGTTGCCTTGGATTCACCCCAGACAAGTTCCCATGGATACCACCCAGAGCAGAACTCATGGAGACAGTGGAGACTAGTTCACATTGAGACATCCCTAACCAGTTGCCATGGAAACACACCAGTTCAGTTGCCAGGGGAACACACCAGACAAGGTTCAATGGAGAAAACCTAGACCAGTTTCCATGGAGACACCCAAGACCAGTTGCATTGGTGACTCATGAGTCACCTAGACCAGCACTCATGGAAACACACCAGACCAGTTCTCAAGGAGACATCTTTGACCAGTTAACATGGAGACACCCCAGACGAGTTCCCATGGAAACACCCCTTAACAGCCCTCATGGAGACACACCAGACAAGTTCCCATGGAGAAACCTCAGAACAGTTCTCAAGGAGACACCCGGGACTAGTCCCATGGAGAAACACTATGGGAACTAGTAAAACACCAGTCCAGTTGCCATGAGACACCCCAGACCAGTTGCCTTGGAAACACCACAGACCAGTTCCCATGGAGACAACCCAGACCAGTTCCCATGAAGACACTCCAGAGGAGTACTCATTAGTCACCAAGACCAGCACTCATGGAAACAGCCCTAGACTAGTAACCATGGAGAAACCCCAAATCAGTTGCCATGCAGACACCCCATATCAGTTGCTTTTTAAACATGCCAGTCCAGTTGCCAAGGAGAAACCCCAGAACAGGTACCAGGTAGACAACCCACACCAGTACTCATGGAGACACCCCAGACGAGATCCCATGGAGACGCCCCAGACCAGTACTCATGGGACACCCCAGACTAGTTCTCATGGAGACACCCCATACCAGTTGCCATGGAAACACGCCAGTCCAGTTGCCATGGAGACACATCTGACAAGTTCCCATGGAGATACCCCAAACCAGTACTCATGGAGACACCTGAGACTAGTTCACATTGAGACACCCCATACCAGTTGCTATGGAGACACCCAAGACCAGTTGCCATAGAAACAAAAGAATCCAGTTGCTATGGAGGCACCCCAGACTAGTTCCCATGGAGACACCACATACCAGTTGCCATGGAAACACACCAGTCAAGTTGCCAAAGAGACTCCCTAGACAAGTTCCTAAGGAGGTACCCCAGATCAGTTCCCATGGAGACACACAAGAGCAGTTGCAATAGAGACACCCCTTACCATTTCAAATGGAGACACCCTTACTACTCATGGAAACATGCTAGACTTGTTCCATAGATACACCCCATACCAGGTGCCATGGAGACATCCCGGACCAGTACTCATGGAGACACCCAAGACTTGTTCCCATGGAGGCACCCCAGACCAGTTGCAATGGAAACATGACAAGCCAATTGTCATGTAGACACCCCAGTACTGTTACCATGAAAACACTGCAGACCAGTTCCCCTGGAGATCCCAGAGCAGTACTCCTGGAGACACCCGAGACTAGTTCATATTGAGACATGCCATACCAGTTGCCATGGAAAAGCACCAGTCCAGTTGCCATGGAAATAGGCCAGTCCAGTTTCCATGGAGACACCCCAAACCAATTCCCATATCTATCCCAGAGCAGTTCCCATGGAGACAACCCTCGACAGTACTCATGGAGACATCCGAGACTAATTCTCATGGTGACACCCCATATCAGTTGCCATACAGACACCCAATATAAGTTGCCATGAAAAGACACCAGTCCAGTTGCTATGGAAACACTCCAGACCAGTGGCCATGGAGATAGCCTAGACCAGTTTTTACGGAGAAACCCCAGAACTGTTCCCAGGTAGACATCCCAGGCCAGTTCCAATGTAGACAGCCGAGACTAGTTCCCATTAAGATACCCCATACCAGTTGCCATGAAAACAGGCCAGTCCCGTTACCATGGAGACACCTCAGACCTGTTCCAATGTAGTCACCCCAACAAGTTACCAAGGAGAAACCCCAAACCATTTCCCATGTAGACACCCTAGACCAGTTCCCATGGAGACACCACATACCAGTACTCAAGGACACTCAAGACTAGTTCCCACTGAGACTGCCCATAACATTTGCCATGGAGACAGCCCATACCAGTTGCTATTTAAACACACCAGTCCAGTTTCCATGGAGACACCACAGACCAGTTCCCATGGAGACACAACAGACCAGTTCCCATGGAGATGCCCCAGAGCAATACTCATGGATACACCCGAGAGTAGTTCACATGGAAACACCCCATAGCAGTGGCCATGGGACACCCCAGAACAGTTCCCATGGAGATACCCCATACCAGTATTGTTGGAGAAACCCAAGACTAGTTCCCATGGAGACACACCATATCAGTTGCTATAGAGACACCACAGATGAGTACTCCTGGAGAAACCAAGACCAATTCTCATGGAGACACCGGAGATTAGTTCCCATGGAGACACCCAGACAAGTGCACATGGAGACACCCCAGACTACTTTCCATGGATACAACCCATACCAGTTGCCATGGAATCATTCCAGTCCAGTTGTCATGGAGACACACCACACAAGTTCTCCTGGAGAAACCTCAGACCAGAGACACCTGAGACTAGTTCCCTTTGAGACACCCCATATCAGTTGCCATGTTAACAGCCCATACCAGTTGCCATGGAAACAGCCCAATCCTATTGCCATGGAAACACACCAGACCAGTGGCCATGGAGACACCACAGCAATTCCCATGGAGACACCCAGACCAGTTCCCATGGAGATAACCCACCCCAGTACTCATGGAGGCATCCGAGACTAGTTCTCATGAGGACACCCCTTATCAGCTGCCATACAGACACCCAATACTCGTTGCTATGAAAAGATGCCAGCCCAGTTGCTGTGGAGACACCCCAGACCAGTGGCAATGGAGACACTCCAGACCAGTTGCCATTGAGACACTGCAGAGCAGTTTCCCATGCAGACATCCCAGACCAGTTCCAATGTATACACCCGATACTAGTTCCCAATAAGACACCCCATACCAGTTGCCATGGAAAGAGGCCAGTCCAGTTGACATGGAGACACCTCAGACATTTTCCAATGGAGTCACTGCAACCAGTTCCCATGGAGACACCCCAAACTATTTTCCATGTAGACACAGTGGGCCAGTTCCCACGGAGACACCCCATACCAGTTCATAGACACTTGAGACTAGTTCCCACTGAGACTCCCCATAACATTTGCCATGGAGACACCCCATACCAGTTGCCATTTAAACACGCCAGTCCCTTTTCTATGGAGACACCACGGACAAGTTCCTGTGGAGACACACCAGACCAGTTCCCATGGAGAAACCCCATACCAGTACTCATGGAGACATCCGAGACTAGTTCACATGGAGACACCCCATAATATTGGTCATGGAGACACTCCAGACCAGTTCACATGGAGCTACCCCATAGCAGTTCTCATGGAGACACACAAGACTAGTTCAGATTGAGACACCCAAGAACAGTACTCATGGAAACACAATATAGCAGTTGTTATGGTAACATGCAAGTTCAGTTGCCATGGAGACACCCCAGACCAGTTCCGATGGAGACACCACAGACCTGTTACAATAGAGACACCCCAGACTTATTCCTGTGGAGACACCACAGGCAAGTTCAAGTGGAGACACCCAGACAAGTTTCCATGTAGAAACACGAAAAACGGTTCCCATGGAGATACCCCAGACTAATACTCATTGAGACACCCAGTCCAATACTCATGGAGACAGCCCAGACCAGTTCACATGGAGACATGCCAGACCAGTACTCCTGGACACGTGAGACCAGTTCCTATTGAGACTTCCCATAACATTTGTCATGGTGACACCCCTTGCCAGTAGCCATTTAAACACACCAGTCCAGTTGCCATGGAGACACTCCAGACCAGTTCCCATGGATACACACCATACCAGTTCCCATGTAGAAACCCCAGACCAGTACTCATGGAGACACTCCAGACTAGTTCCTATGGAGACACCACAGGCAAGTTCACCTGGAGACACCCCAGACCAGTTTCCTTCGATACATGCCAGAACAGT
Organism: Nyctalus aviator; assembly: GCA_036971965.1. NCBI lineage: Eukaryota > Metazoa > Chordata > Mammalia > Chiroptera > Vespertilionidae > Nyctalus > Nyctalus aviator. The sequence continues at coordinate 95,727 of JAPZQD010000034.1, read as the reverse complement.
TCATGGAGAGACCCCAGATGAGTACTCATTGAGACAACCAGACCAATACTCAGGGAGACCCCGGAGAAAAGTTCCAATAGAGAAACCCAGCCAATACCCATGGAGATACCCCATAGCAGTTGCCATGGTGACACCCCAGTCCAGTTCCCATGGAGACACCACAGACTACTTTCCATAAAGTCACTCCATACCAGTTGCCATGGAATCACGCCAGTCTAGTTGGCATGGAGACACCCCAGACAAGTTCCCATAGAGAAACCTCAGACCAGTTCCCATGGAGACACCCAAGAACAGTACTCATGGAGACACCCTATATCAGTTGTCATGGTAACATGCAAATCCAGTTGCCATGGAGACACCCCAGACCAGTTCCCATGGAGACACCCCAGGCAAGTTCACATGGAGAAACACCAGATCAGTTTATATGGAGACATACCAAAACAGTTCATGGAGACACCCCAGACGAGTACTTATTGAGACACCCAGACCAATACTCATGGAGACACAGGAGACTAGTTCTCATGGAGAAACCACGATCGGTACCCAGGGACACACCCCATACCAGTTCCCATGGAGACACACCAGAGTAGTTCTAATGGAGACCCAACAGACCAGTTCGCATGGAGAAACCCTAGACAAGTACTCATGGAGACACCCCAGACCAGTTCGCCTGAAGTCACCTGAGATTAGTTCCCATGGAGACACCGCAGACCAGTTCCCATGGAGACACTCCAGACTAGTACTCATCAGTTCCCATGGAGACACTCCAGACTAGTACCAGATCAGTTCCCATAGATTCACCCCAGACCTGTTCCTATGAAGACACTGCACACTAGTTCTTATGGAGACATCTGAGACTAGTTCCCATGGAGACAGCCTATATTAGTTTCTATGGAAACACACCAATCCAGTTGCCATGGAGACACCCCAAACCACTTCTCATGGAGACACCTCAGACCAGTTCCCATTGAGACACCCCAGACCAGTTACCATGGAGACACACCAGAGCAGTTCCCATGGAAACATCCCACGCCAGTACTCATGGAGACATCCCAGACCAGTTCCCATGGAGACAGCCCAGATTAGTCCTCATGGAGACACCCTATACTAATTCCAATGGGGACACCCCAGACCAGTTGCCAAGGAAACACGCCACTCCAGTTGCCACAGAAACACACCAGACCAATTCTCCTGGAGACACCACAAACCAGTATTCATGGAGACATCTGAGACTAGTTCCCATGAAGACACCCCATAGCAGTTGCCATGGAGAGAACCTATACCAGTTGTCATGGAAACATGCCAGTACATTTTCCATGGAGACACCACAGTCCTGTTCCCATGGAGACACCCCAGACTAGTACTCATGTAGGCACCCTATGGTAATTCCAGGGAGACTCCCCATACAGGTGACATGGAGACATTCCATTCCAGTTTCCATGGAGACACCCCAGACCAGTACTTATGCAGACACTTGAGACTAGTTCACATGGAGATGCCCCAGTCTGGCTCCCATTGAAACATGGCAGTCAAGTTGCCATTGATACACCCCAGACCAGTTCCCATGGAGACACCCCAGGCCAATTTTCATGGAGGCATCCCAGTCTTGCTCCCATGGAAACATGTCAGTCAAGTTGCAATGGAGACACTCCAGACCAGTTCCCATGGACACACCCTAGACCAGTTTCCATGGAGACACCGCACACCAGTACTCATGGAGAAACCCGAGACTAGTTCCCAAGGAGACATCCCAGACCAGTTCCCATGGAGACACCACAGATCAGTACTCTTGGAGACACCAGAGACTCGTTCCTATGGAGACACCCCAGACCAGTTCCCAAGGAAATATGGCAGTCCAGTTGCCATGGAGACATCACACACCAGTTCCCATAGAGACACCAAAGGCCAGTACTCATGGAGGCACCCAAGACTAGTTCTCATAGAGACACCCCATACCAGTTGTAATGGAGACACCCCAGACATGTTACCCTGGTGACACCCCAGTCTGACTCCCATGGAATTATGCCAGTCAATTTGTCATGGGGATATCCCAGACCAGTACTCATGGAGATACACCAGAACCCGTTCCCATGGAGACACCCCAGACTAGTACTCATGGAGACAACCCAAATCAGTTCCCATGGACACACCCCAAACCAGTTCCCATGGAGACAATGCACAACAGTACTCATGGAGACATTGGAGTGTAGTTCCCATGGAGAGACCTCATACCAGTTGCCATGGAAATACAACAGTCCAGTTGCCGTGGAGAGACCCAAGACCAGTACCCATGGAGATACCCCAGACCAGTACACATGAAGACACCCCAAAGCAGTTCCCATGGAGACATCCCATACCAGTACTCATGGAGACACCGGGGAATATTTCCCATGAAGACACCCCATGCCAGTTGTCATGGAAACATGCCAGTCCAGTTCCCATGGAGACACCCCAGACTAGTACTCATGTAGGCACCCTAGGGTAGTTCCCAGGGATATTCCCCATACCAGGTGACATGGAGACACACTAGTCCAGTTGCAATGTAGACACCACACACCAGTTCCCATGGAGACACCCTAAGCCAGTACTCATGGAGACACTGGAGACTTGTTCTCATGGAGACACTCTATACCAGTTGTAATGGAGACACCCCAGACCACTTCCTATGGAGACATACCAGTCTGCCTCCCATGGAAGCACGCCAGTCAATTTTCCATGGGGACATCCCAGAACAGTTCCCATGGAGACATGCCATAACAGTTGCCATGGAAACACTCTAGTCAAGTTGCCACGGACACACCCCAGACCAGTTCTTATGAAGACACCCCAGACTAGTACTCATGGAGACAACCCAGATCAGTTCCTATGGATACACCACAGACCACTTCCTATGAAGACACTGCACACCAGTACTCATGGAGACATCTGAGATGAGTTCCCATGGAGACAACCCATACCAGTTGACTTGGAAACACACCAGTCCAATTGCCATGGAGTCACCCCAAACCAAGTACCAGGGAGACATACCAGACCAGTTCCATGGAGACATCCCAGACCAGTACTCATGGAGACACCTGAGACTAGTTCCCATGGAGACACCCCATACCAGTTGCCATGGAAACACGTCAGTCCACTTGCCATGGAGACACCACAGACCAGTTCCCCTGGAGAAGACCCAGGCCAGTACTCTTGAAGACACCCGACTAGTTCCCATGGAGAAAACCCATAACATTTGCAATGGAGACACCCCATACAAGTTCCCCTGGAGACACCACAATCTGGTTCCGACTGAAATATGCCATTCAATTTTCCATGTATACAACCCAGACCAGCTCACTCAGAGACAAGGCATATCACTTGCCATTGAAACATGCCAGTCCAGTTGCCATGGAGACACCCCAGACCAGTTCCCATGGAGACAGCCCATACCAGTTGCCATGGAAACACACCAGACCCATTCCTTTGGAGACACCACAAACCATTACTCATGGAGGCACCCAAGACTAGTTCCCATTTAGACACCCATACCAGTTGATATGGAGACACCCTATACAAGTTGCCTTGGAAACACGCCAGTCCAGTTGACATGGAGACACCCCAGACAAGTTCCCTTGAGACACCCCAGACCAGTACTCACGAGTGTAGGTCCCATGGAGAATCCCCATACCAGTTGCTATTGAGACACCGCAAACAAGTTCACATGGAGACACCCTAGACCAGTTTCCATGGAGACACCTCAGACCAGGTCCCATGCAGACACCCCAACGCACTACTCATGGAGACACCCAAACCAGTACTCTTGGAGACACCTGAGAATAGTTCCCAGGAGAACACCCAGACAATGTCCCATGGAGACACTCCAGACCAGTACTTATGCAGACACTTGAGACTAGTTCCCATGGAGACATCCTATATTAGTTTCTAGAGAAACAGGCCAGTCCAGTTTCTATGGAGACACCCCAGACCAGTTCCCATGGAGGCACCCATGACTAGTACTCATGGACAAAACCCAGATCAGTTCCCATGGACACACCCCAGACCAGTTTCCATGGAGACACTACACACCAGTACTCATGCAGACACCTGAGACTAGTTCCCATGGAGACACCCCAGACCAGTTGCCATGGAAACATGTCAGGTCAGTTGCCATTGAGACACCCCAGATCAGAACTCTAGGAGATACCCTTGACTAGTTCCCATGGGGACACCCCAGACCAGTTGCCATGCAAACAAGCCACTCCAGTTTTCATTGAGACACCCCAGTCCAGTTGCCATGGAAACACACCAGACCCATTCCTGTGGAGACACCACAAACCAGTACTCATGGAGGCACCCGAGACTAGTTCCCATGTAGGCACACCATACCAGTTGCCATGGTGACACCCTATACAAATTGCCATGGAGACACACCAGTCCAGTTGACATGGAGACACCCCAGACCAGTTCCCATGAGACACACCAGACCAATACTCATGGAGACACACGAAGCTAGTTCCCATGGAGACACCCCATACCAGTTGCTATTGAAGCACCACAAACCAGTACACATGGAAACACCCCAGACCAGTTTCCATGGAGACATGTCAGAGCAGTTCCCATGGAAATGCCTCAGAGCACAACTCATGGAGAAACCCAAACCAGTACTCATGGAGACACCTGAGAATAGTTGCCAGAAGAACACCCAGACCATGTCCCAGGGAGACACCCCAGACCAGTACTTTACAGACACCTGAGATTAGTTCCCAAGGAGACATCCTATATTAGTTTCTATGGAAACAGGCCAGTACTTTACAGACACCTGAGATTAGTTCCCAAGGAGACATCCTATATTAGTTTCTATGGAAACAGGCCAGTCCAGTTTCTATGGAGACACCCCAGACCAGTTCCCATGGAGGAACCCAAGACTAGTACTCATGGACACAACCCAGATCAGTTCCCATGGACAAACCCCAGAACAGTATGCATGGAGACAACACACACCAGTACTCATGGAGACACTGGAGACTAGTTCCCATGGAGACACCCCATAACAGTTGCCATGGAGACACCACAGTCCAGTTTCATGGAGACAACCCAGGCCAGTACTCATGAAGACACCCGAGACTAGTTCCCATGGAGAAAACTCATACCAGTTGCAATGGAGATACCCAAGACAAAGTTCCCATGGAGACACCACAAATTGGTTCCGACTGAAACACGCCAGTCAATTTGCCATGTAGACACCCAAGACCAGTTCACATGGAGACACAGCATATCAGTTGCCATGAAAACATGCCAGTACAGTTGCCATGGAGACTCCCCAGGCCAGTTTCCATGGAGACACGTCAGAGCAGTTCCCATGGAAATGCCTCAGAGCACAACTCATGGAGAAACCCAAACCAGTACTCATGGAGACACCTGAGAATAGTTGCCAGAAGAACACCCAGACCATGTCCCAGGGAGACACCCCAGACCAGTACTTTACAGACACCTGAGATTAGTTCCCAAGGAGACATCCTATATTAGTTTCTATGGAAACAGGCCAGTCCAGTTTCTATGGAGACACCCCAGACCAGTTCCCATGGAGGAACCCAAGACTAGTACTCATGGACACAACCCAGATCAGTTCCCATGGACAAACTCCAGAACAGTATGCATGGAGACAACACACACCAGTACTCATGGAGACACTGGAGACTAGTTCCCATGGAGACACCCCATAACAGTTGCCATGGAGACACCACAGTCCAGTTTCCATGGAGACAACCCAGGCCAGTACTCATGAAGACACCCGAGACTAGTTCCCATGGAGAAAACCCATACCAGTTGCAATGGAGACACCCAAGACAAAGTTCCCATGGAGACACCACAAATTGGTTCCGACTGAAACACGCCAGTCAATTTGCCATTTAGACACCCAAGACCAGTTCACATGGAGACACAGCATATCAGTTGCCATGAAAACATGCCAGTACAGTTGCCATGGAGACTCCCCAGGCCAGTTTCCATGGAGACACCCCAGAATAGTTTCCATTGAGACACATCAGACCAATTCCCATGGAGACAAGCCAGTCGAGTACTTATGGAGACACCTAGACCAGTACTCATGGAGACACCTCATACCAGGACCCATGGAGACATCCCAGACCAGTTCCCATGGAGACAGCCCATACCAGTTGCCATTGAAACATGCCAGGCTAGTTCCCATTGAGACACCACAGTCCAGTTGCCATGGAAACACACCAGACCCATTCATTTGGAGACACCACAAACCAGTACTCATGGAGGCACCCGAGACTAGTTCCCATGTAGACACCCCATATCGGTTGCCATGGAGACACCCTATACAAGTTGCCATGGAAAAATGCCAGTCCAGTTGACATGGAGACACCCCAGATCAGTTCCCTTGAGACACACCCAGACTAGTTCCCATGTAGGCACACCATACCAGTTGCCATGGAGCCACCCTATACAAATTGCCATGGAGACACACCAGTCCAGTTGACATGGAGACACCCCAGACCAGTTCCCATGAGACACACCAGACCAGTACTCATGGAGACACACGAAGTTAGTTCCCATGGAGACCCCCCCATACCAGTTGCTATTGAAACACCGGAAACCAGTTCCCATGGAGACACCCCAGAGCATTACTCATGGAGACACTCAAACCAGAACTCATGGAGACACCTGAGAATAGTTCCCAGGAGAACACCCAGACCACCTTCCATGGAGACACCCCAGACCAGTACTTATGCAGACACCTGAGACTAGTTCCCATGGAGACATCCTATATCAGTTTTTCTGCAAACAGTCCAGTCCAGTTTCTATGGAGACACCCCAGACCAGTTTCCATGGAGGCACCCAAGACTAATACTCATGGACACAACACAGATCAGTTCCCATGGACACACCCCAGACCAGTTTCCATGGAGACACTGCACAACAGTACTCATGGAGACACCAGAGACTAGTTCCCATGGAGACACCCCATACCAGTTGCCATGGAAACACGCCAGTCCACTTGCCATGGAGACACCACAGACCAGTTCCCTTGGAGAAGACCCAGGCCAGTACTTATGAAGACACCCGACTAATTCCCATGGAGAAACCCCATACCAGTTGCAATGGAGACACCCCATACAAGTTCCCCTGGAGACACCACAATCTGGTTCCGACTGAAATATGCCAGTCAATTTGCCATGTATACAACCCAGGCCAGCTCACTCGGAGACAAGGCATATCACTTGCCATTGAAACATGCCAGTCCAGTTGCCATGGAGACACCCCAGACTAGTTACCATGGAGACACATCAGACAAATTCCCATGGAGACACCCCAGTCGAGTACTCATGGAGACTCCCACACCTGTACTCATGGAAAAACACAAGACTAGTTCCCTTGGAGACACCCAGACCAGTACTCATGGAGACACCTCATACCAAGACCCATGGAGACATCCCATACCAGTTTCCATGGTGACAGCCCATACCAGTTGCCATGGAAACATGCCAGGCCAGTTGCCATTGAGACACCACAGTCCAGTTGCCATGGAAACACACCAGACCCATTCCTGTGGAGACACCACAAAGTACTCATGGAGGTACCCGGGACTAGTTCCCATATAGACACCCCATACCAATTGCCATAGAGAGACCCTATACAAGTTGCCATGGAAACACGCCAGTCCAGTTGACATGGAGACACCCAACCAGTTCCTTTGAGACACCCCATACCAGTAGTCAAGGAGACACACGAGGCTACTTCCCATGGAGACTCCCCATACCAGTTGCTATTGAACACCCCAAACCAGTTCACATGGAGACACCCCAGACCAGTTTACATGGAGACACCTTAGATGATTTCCCATGGAGACACCGCAGACCAGTACTTATGCAGACACCTGAGACTAGTTCTCATGGAGACATCCTGTATTAGTTTCTATGGAAACAGGCCAGTCCAGTTTCTATGGACACACCCCAGACCAGTTTCCATGGAGACACCACACACCAGTACTCATGGAGACACCAGAGACTAGTTCCCATGGAGACACCCCATACCAGTTGCCATGGAGATACCACAGTCCAGTTCCCCTGGAGATAACCCAGGCCAGTACTGATGAAGACACCTGAGACTAGCTCCCATGTAGAAAGCCCATACCAATTGCAATGGAGACACCCCAGACAATTTCCCATGGAGACACCACAATCTGGTTCCGACTGAAACATGCCAGTCAATTTGCCATGTAGACACCCAAGACTAGTACTCATGGACAAAAGGCAGATCAGTTCCTATGGACACATCCAAGACTTGTTTCCATGGAGACACTACACACCAGTACTCATGCAGACACCTGATACTAGTTCCCATGGAGACACCCCATACCAGTTACAATGGAGACAACCCCAGACAAGTTCCCATGGACACACTACAATGTGGCTCCCACTGAAATACGCCAGTCCAGTTGCCATGGAGACACCCCAGACCAGTTCAAATGGAGATACCCTAAACCAGTTTCCATGGAGTCAAGAGACATCCCAGACCAGTTCCCATGGAGACAGCCCATACCGGTATTCATGCAGACACCTGAGACTAGTTCCCATGGAGAGACCCCATACCAGTTACCATGGAAACATGCCAGGCCAGTTGCCATTGAGACACCCCAGATCAGTACTCTTGGAGACATCCTAGATTAGTTTCCATGGGGACATCCCAGAGCAGTTGCCATGGAAACACAGCAGACCCATTCCTCTGGACACACACAAACCAGTACTTGTGGAGGCACCCGAGACTAGTTCCCATGTAGACACCCCTTACTATTTGCCATTGAGAAACCCTATACAAGTTGCCATGGAAACACACCAGTCCATTTGACATGGAGACACCCCATAACTGTTCACATGTGACACATCAGACCAGTACTCATGGAGACACAGGAGGCTAGTTCCCATGGAGACTCCCCATACCAGTTGCTATTTAGACACCCCAAACCAGTTCACATGGAGACACCCCTGATCAGTTTCTATGGAGACACGTCAGACCAGTTCCCTTGGAGACACCCTAAAGCACTACTCATGGAGATACCCAAACCAGTACTCATGGAGACACCTGAGAATAGTTCCCAGGAGAACACCCAGACTACTTCTCATGGAGAAACTGCAGAACAGCACTTATGCAGACACCTGAGACTAGTTTCCATGGAGACATCCTATATTAGTTTCTAGAGAAACAGTCCATCCAGTCTAGTTTCTATGGAGACACGCCAGACCTGTTCCCATGGAGGCACCCAAGACTAGTACTCCTGGACACAACCCAGATCAGTTCCCATGGACACACCCCAGACCAGTTTCATGGAGACACCACACACCGCTACTCATAGAGACACCGGAGACTAGTTCCTACGGAGACAACCATACCAGTTGCCATGGAGATACCACAGCCCAGTTCCCCTGGAGACAATCCAGGCCAGTACTCATGAAGACACCCGAGACTAGTTCCCATGGAGAAACCCCATACCAGTTGCAATGGAGACAACCCCAGACAAGTTCCCATGGAGACACCACAATCTGCTCCCACTGAAAAACGCCAGTCCAGTTGCCATGGAGACACCCCAGACCAGTTCACATGGAGACACACCAAACCTGTTTCCATGGAGTCACATCATATTGGTTCCCATGGAGACATGCCAGAAGAGTACTCATGGAGAAACCCAGACCAGTACTCATGGAAAAACCCGAGACTAGTTCCCTTGGAGACACCCAGACCACTACTCATGGAGAGAGCTCATACCAGGATCCCTGGAGACATCCCAGACCAGTTCACATGGAACCAGCCCATATTGGTACTTATGCAGACACCTGAGACTAGTTCCCATGGAGACACCCATACCATGTGACATCCCAGACCAGTACTCATGGAGACACAGTAGGCTAGTTCCCATGGAGACTCCCCATACCAGTTGTTATTTAGACCCCCCCAACCAGTTCCCATGGAGACCAGTTTCTATGGAGACACGTCAGACCAGTTCCCATGGAGACACCCTAAAGCACTACTCTTGGAGATACCCAAACCAGTACTCATGGAGACACCTGAGAATAGTTCCCAGAGGAACACCCAGACTACTTCCCATGGAGAAACTGCAGAACAGCACTTATGCAGACACCTGAGATTAGTTCCCATGGAGACATCCTATATTAGTTTCTAGAGAAACAGGCCAGTCCAGTTTCTATGGAGACACCCCAGACCAGTTCCCATGGAGACACACTAGACCAGTTCCCATAGACACCAGAGATTAGTTCCAATGGAGATACCCAGACCAGTACACACGGAGACACTCCAGATTATTTTGCATGGATTCACCCCATACCAGTTGCCATGGAATCACGCCAGTCCAGTTGTCATGGAGACACCCCAGAAAAGTTCCCATGGAGACACACTATAGCAGTTGTTATGGTAACACGCAAGTCCATTTGCCATGGAGACACCCCAGACCAGTTCCGATGAAGACAACACAGATCTATTACAATGGAGACACTCTGGACCAGTTCCCATGGAGACACCCCAGACAAGTTTCCATGGAGAAACACCAAAACATTTCCCATGGAGATAACCCAGACGAGTACTCATTGAGACACCCATTCCCATACTCATGGACACCCCCCAGACCAGTTCCTATGGAGACACCCCAGACCAGTACTCCTGGAGACACAGGAAACTTGTTCGATGGAGAGACCCCATACCAGTTGCCATGGATACACACCAGACCAGTACCCATGGAGACACCCCAAACCAGTTCCCATGGAGATACCACAGAACAGTTACCATGGACACACCCCAGACCAGTTCACATGGAGTTACCTAAGACCAGTTCTCATGGAGACAACTATGACCAGTTCCCATTGAGTAACTCCAGACCAGTACTCATGGAATCACACAAGACCAGGTCCAATGGAAACACCCCATATAAGTTGCCATGGATTCACCCCATACCAGTTGCCATGGAATCACGCCAGTCCAGTTGGCATGGAGACACCCCAGGAAAGTTCCCTTGGAGAAACCTTAGACCAGTTCCCATGGAGACACCCAAGAACAGTACTCATGGAGATACCCAAGACAAGTTTTCATGGAGAAACCCCAGACCAGTACTCATGGAAACACTTGAGACTAGTTCCCATAGAGACACTCCATACCACTTGCCATGGAAACACACCAATCCAGTTTTCATGGAGACACCCCAGTCCAGTTGCCATGGAGACCCCCCAGAACAGTTCGAATGGACATACCCCAGACAAGTTCCAATGAAGACACCCCAGACCAGTTGCAATGGAAACACGCCAGTTCATTTGCCATGGAGACAACTCAGACCAGTTCTCATGGAAACACCCAAGAGTATTTTCCATGGAAACGCCACATACCAATTGACATGGAAACATGCCAGTCCAGTTGCCATAGAGCCCCCCCCCCACACCAGTTCACAAGGAGACAACCCAGACCAGTTCCCTTGGAGAAACCACAGAACAATACTCATGGAGACACCCCAAACATGTTCCCATGGAGGTACCACAGACCAGTTCCCATGGACACACCCCTGACCAGTTCCCATGGACACACCTAAGACCAGTTCCCATGGATACACCCCAGACCAGTTCAAATGGAGTCACCTAAGACCAGTTCCCATGGAGACACCTATGACCACTTCCCATTGAGAAACCCTAGACCAGTACTCATGGAATCACCCAAGACCAGGTACAATGGAGACACCCTATATCAGTTGCCATGGATTCACCCCATACCTGTTGCCACAGAGACATACGAATCCAGTTGCCTTGGAGACACCCAAGACCAGTTCCCTCTGAGTCACCACAGAACAGTACTCCTGGAGACACCCCAGACCAGGTCCCATGGAGACACCACAAACCAGTTGCAATGGAAACACGCCAGTTCATTTGCCATGGAGTCACCTCAGACCAGTACTCATGGAGACAACCGAGACTACTTCCCAGGGAGACAACCCAGAACAGTTGCCATGGAAACACGTCAGTCCAGTTGCCATGGAGAAACCCCAGGCCAGTTGCCTTGAAATACCCCAAACCAGTTCCCTTGGAGGAACCCTATATCAGTACTCATGGAAACACCAAAGACTTGTTTCCATGAAGACACCCCATACCAGTTGCCAGAGAAACACAACAGTCTAGTTGCCATGAAAACAAACCAGACCAGTTACCATGGAGACACCCCAAGCTGGCTTCCATGAAAACATGCCATTTAGTTGCCATGGAGACACCCCAGACCAGTTCCCATGAAGACAACCCAGAGCAGTACTCATGGATAAACCTCAAACCAGTTACCATGGTGAAACCCCAGATCAATACAAATGGAGACACCCAAGACTAGTTTCCATTGAGACATCCAATACAGTTGCCATGGAAACTCTCCAGTCCAGTTGACATAAAGACACCTCAGACCAGTTCCCATGGAGACTCGCCAGACTAGCTCCCTTGGAGACACTGCAGACCAGTTCCCAAGGAGAAACTACAGAACAGAACTCATGGAGACACTTGAGACTAGATCCCATGAGATACCCCATACCAATTGCTATGGATACACTCCAGACTAATTGCTATCGAGACACCCAAGACCAGTTCCCACAGAGAATCCACAGAACAGTTCCCATGGAAACACTCCAGTCAAGTTGCCATGGAGACACCAGACCAGTTCCCATGGGGACACCACTGACCAGTTCCCATGAAGACACCTAGGACCAGTTCCCAAGGAGAAACTCCAGACCAGTACTCATGGAATCACGCAAGAAAAAGTCCAACGGAGACACCCCATATCAGTTGCCATAGAGACACCCTATACCAGTTGCTATGGATACACACCAGTCCAGGTGCTTTGGAGACACCCAAGACCAGTTCCCTATGAGACACCACAGAACAGTACTCCAGGATGCACGCCAGACAAGGTCCCATGGAGTCACACCTTATCAGTTGCCATGGAGAAACCTCAGGCCATTTGCCATGGAGACACCCCAGACCAGTTCCCATGGACACACCCCAGACCAGTTCCCATGGAGACAACCCAAACCAGTTGCAATAGAAACATGCCAGTTCAATTGCCATGGAGGCACCTCAGACTAGTACTCATGGAGACAACCGAGACTACTTCCCAAGGAGACAAACCAGAACAGTTGCCATGGAAACACCTCAGTCCATTTGCCATGGAGAAACCCCAGACCAGTTGCCATGAAATGCCCCAGACCAGTTCCCCTGGAGATACCACAGACCAGTACTCATGGAGACACCAGAGAGTAGTTTTCATAGAGAAACCGCATAACAGTTACCATGGAAACACGCCTGACCTGTTGCCATGGAGACACTGCAGATGAGTTTCCAAAGAAACACCAGAGACCAGTTCCCATGAGACACCCCAGACCAGTTGGAATTGAAACACGCCAGTCCAGTTGCCATGGACACAACCTAGACCAGTTTCCATGTAGAAACCCCAGAGAAGTTGCTATGGAGACAACCGAGAGCAGTTCCCATTAAGACACCCCAGACCAGTTATCACAAAGTGACGCCAGTCCAGTTGCCATGGAGACACACCAGACCAGTTGCTATGGAGTAACTCAAGACTTGTTCAATGTAGACACCCCAGACCAGTTGCCATGGAGACACCTCAGACCAGTTCCCATGGAGGAACCATAGATCAGTTCTCATGGAGACACACAAATATAGTTTCCAGAGAGACACCTTATAACATTTGACATGGAAACACACAAGTTCAGTTGCCATGGAGACACCGCAGACCAGTTTCCATGGAGACACTCCACACAAGTTCCATGGAGACACCCCAGACCAGTACTCATGGAGACAGACACCCAAGACTAGTTCCCATGGGGACACACCAAACTAGGTGCCATGGAGTCACCCCATACCAGTTGCCATGGAAACTCGCCAGTGTAGTTGCCACGGAGACACCCAGACCAGTTCCCATGGAGACACTGCATATTGGCTCCCATGGAAACCTGCCAATTAGTTGCCATGGAGACCCCCCAGACCAGTTCAATTGAAACACCCCAGACCAGTACTCTTGGAGATACTGGAAACTTGTTCCCATGGAAACAATACCAGTTGTCATGGAAACACGCTAGACCAGTAGCCATGGAAACACCACAGACCAGTTCTTTTGGAGATACCACAGACCAGTTCCCATGGAGACAAATCAGACCAGTTATCATGGAGACCCTGGAGACTAGTTCCACTTGAGAGACACCATACCATTTGACATGACACACACCAGACCAGTTCCCATGGAGACACCCAAGACCAGTTCCCATGGAGACACCCGAGACTAGTTCCCATGTAGAGACCACATATCTGTTGCCATGCAGGCACCCCATACCAGTTGTCATGGAATCATGGCAGTCCAATTGCCATGGAGACACCCTAGACAAATTCCCTTGAAGAAACCCCAGAACAGTTCCCATGGAGACACAACAGACTAGTATTCATGGAGAAACCAAAGACTAGTTCCAATTGAGGCACCCCATACCATTTCCCATGGACAAACCCCATACGAGTTGCAATGGAAACACAGTCCAGTTGCCATAGAGACACCGAAAACCAGTTCCCTGGAGACACCCCACACCAGTACTAATTTAGACACTCGAGACTAGTTGCCTTGGAGACACACCAAACTATTTGCCATGGAGACAACCCATACCAGTTCCATAGAAACACACCAGTATAGTTGTTATGGAGACACCCCAGACCAGTTCCCATGGAGACATCCCAATCTAGCTACCATGGAGTTTTGCCATTTAGATGTAATGGAGACCACCCAGAACAGTTCTTATGGAGTTACACCAGACCAGAGACACTGGAGACACTGGAGAGTTGTTTCATATAGACACACCATACCAGTTGCCATGGAAACACGCCAGTTCGTTTGCCATGGAGACACCCCACACCAGTTATTTTGGAGACACCCCAGACTAGTTCCCATGGAGACACAACAGTCCAGTTGTCATAGAGTTCCTGGAGACTAGTTCCCCTTGAGAAAAACCATTTGACATGGACACACCCCATCTCAGGTTCCATGGAAACACTACAATACAGTTGCCATGGAGACACCCCAGAACAGTTCCCATGGAGACACCCCAGAGCAGCACTCATGGAGACACCCAAGACTAGTTTCCATTGAGACACCCCATACCAGATGCCATGGCCACACGCCATTCCAGTTGCCTGAAGACACCCTAGACCAGTTCCCATGGAGAGACCCTAGACAAGTTCCCATGGAGACACCCCATACCAGTTGCCATCGAAACAAGCCAGTCTAGTAGCCATGGAGTAAACTCAGACCAGTTCCCAGGGATAAACAGCTAGACCCTTTCCCATGGAGACACCCTGACCAGTTCCCATGGAGAAACCTCAGATCAGACACCCCATGCATGTTGTCGTGGAAACACACCAGTACAGTTGCCATGGAGACAGCATAGACCAGTTCCCAAGAAGACACACCAGAGCAGTACTGGTGGAGACACCGGAGACTAGTTCCCATTGGGACACCACATAATATTTGCCATGGACACACACCATACCAGTTGCCATGGAAACACATAAGTCCAGTTGCCATGGAGCCACAGACCAATTCCCAGAGACACACCCCGGACCAGTTCCCATGGAGAAACCCCAGACCATTTACCATGGAGGAACACTATATCAGTACTCATGGAGATACCCAAGACTATGTTCCATGGAGACAGCCCATACTAGTTGCCAAATAAACAGGCCAGTCCAGTTGCCATGGAGACACCCAGACAATTTCTAATGGAGACACCCCAGACCAGTTTCCATGTAGGAACCCTATATCAGTACTCATGGAAACCCCCAAGACTATTTTCCATTGAGAGAACCCATACCTGTTGCCATAGAAATACAACACTCTAGTTGCCATGCAGACAAACCAGACCAGTTACCATTGAGACACCCCAAGCTGGCTCTTATGAAAACGTGCCTTTTAGTTGCCATGAGACACCACAAACCAGCTCCCATGGAGACACCTCAAACCAATACTCATGGAGATACCTCAAACCAGTTACCATGGAGAAACCAAGATCAGTACTGATGGAGACACCCAAGACAAGTTTCCATGGAGACACCCAATAACAGTTGCCATGGAAACACTCCAGTCCCGTTGCCATAAAGACACTCCAGAATAGTTTCCATGGAGAAACTCCAGACCAGTACTCATGGAGATAACCCAGACTAGTTCCTATGGAGACCCCAGACCAGTTCTCTTGAGACACTGCAGACTTGTTCCCATGGAGACATAAAAGATCAATGTTCATGGATACACTTGAGACTAGTTCCAATTGAGACTCCCCATAGCATTTGCCATAGACACAAATCATACCAATTGCCATGGAAACACTCCAGTACAGTAGCCATGGAGACACCTGAAACTATTTCCCATTGAGACACCGCAGACAAGTTGCCATGGAAACATGCCAGTCCAGATTCCATGGAGACATCCCAGTCCAGTTGCCATGGAAACATCCAACACCAGTTCCTTTGGAGACACCACAGAACAATACTCATGGAGATACCCGATACTAGTTCACATGGAGACACCCCATATCAGTTGCCATGCAGAAACCCCATACCAGTTGCCAAGGAAACCTGCCATTCCAGTGTCCATGGAGACAACCCAGTCCATTACTCATGGATACACCCAAACCTACATCTCATGAGACACCCCATACCAGTTGCTATGGATACACTCCAGACTAGTTGCTATCCATACACCCCAGACCAGTTCCGATGGACACAAATCATACCAGTTGCCATGGAAACACAGCAGTCCCATAGCCATGGAGAAACTCGTCTAGTTCCCATGGAGTCACCACAGACTAGTCCTCATGTAGACACCTGAGACTAGTTCCCATTGAGACACCGCAGACCAGTTGCCTTGGAAACATGCCAGTCCATTTGCCATGGAGACATCCCAGTCCAGGTGCCATGGAAACACACCAGACCAGTTCCCTTGGAGAAACCACAGAACAGTACTCATGGAGATACCTGTTACTAGTTGCCAGGGAGACACCCCATATCAGTTGCCATGCAGACAGCCCATACCAGTTGCCATAGAAATGTGCCAGTCCACTTGCCATGGAGATACCCCAGTCCAGTTACCATGGAGACACCCCAGTCCATTACTCATGGACACACCCGAGACTTGATCCAATGAGACACCCCATACCAGTTGCTATGGATACACTCCAGACTAGTTGCTATTCAGACACCCCACACTAGTTCCCATGGAGAAACGCCATTCAAGTTGCCATGGAGTCACCCCAGGCCAATACTCATGGAATCACCCGAGTCCAGGTGCCATGGAGACACTGCCAATGAGTTCCCATAGAGACACCCCAGACCAGTTCCCATGGATACAACCCAGACCAGTTGCAATAGAAACATGCCAGTCCAATTGCCATGGATACAATCAAGAAAAGTTCCCATGGAGACACCCCAGAACAGTTCCTATGCAAAAACTCCAGAACACTACTCATGGATATATCGGAGACTAGATCCCATAAAGACACACCATATCAGTTGCCATGCAAACACTCAACACCAGTAGCCATGGAAATATGCCAGTCAAGTTGCCATGGAGACACCCCAGACCAGTCCTAATGGAGACACCCCAGACGAGTACTCTAGGAGAAACGGCAGACTTGTTCCTATGGAGAGATACAAGACTTGTACTCATGGATACACTGGAGACTAGTTCCAATTAATATAACACATACCATTTGTCATGGACACACCCCATACATGTTTCCATGGAAATACGCCAGTCCAGTAGTCATGGAGACATCCCAGTCAAGTTGCCATGGAGACAACTCAGACCAGTCCTCATGAAGACACCAGAGACTAGTTTCATTGAGACACCCCATACCATTTGCTATAGATACACTCCAGACTATTTGATATTGAGACACCCCAGACCAGTTCCCATGGAAACTCTACAGTCCTGTTCCCATGGAAACATTCCAGTCAAGTTGCCATGGAGACACACCAGACCTGTTCCCATGGAGATACCCCAATCTGTCTCCCATTGAATCATAACATTTAGTTGCAATGGAGACACCCCAGAACAGTTATATGGAGACACCCCAGACCAGTTGAAATGTAAAAACGCCCATTCATTTGCCATGGAGACACCTCAGTACAGTACGCATGGAGAAAACGGAGACTACTTACCAGAGAGACACCCCAGGCCAGTTCCCATGGAAACACGTCAGTCCAGTTGCCATGGAGACACCCCAGGCCAGTGGCCATGGAATTCCCCAGACCAGTTCTCCTGAGACACCACATACAAGTACTCATGGAGACACCAGAGACTAGTTTCCATGGAGACACCCCATACCAGTTACCATGGAAACACTCCAGACCAGTAGCCATGGAGACACTGCAGATGAGTTCCCATGGAGACAACCCAGACCAGTGGCCATGGAGACACCCCAGACCAGTGGCCATGGAGACACCCCAGACCAGTTGCCATGGAGGCACCCCAGTTCAGTCCTCATGGAGACTCCAGAGAGTAGTTCCCATGGAGACACAGCACAACAGTTGCTATGGAAATATGCCAGTCCTCTTGCCATGGAGACATCCCAGACCAGTTCCCATGGAGACAAACCAGACAAGTACTCATGGAGACACCTGAGACTAGAACCCATGAGACAACCCATATCAGTTGCGATGGAAACGCTCCAGACTATTTACTATTGAGAAATCCCAGACTAGTTCCCATGGAGACGCTCCAGTCAAGTTGTGATGGAGACCCACCAGACCATTTCCCATGAGGACAGCACAGACCAGTTTCAAGGACACAACCCAGACCTGTGGCAATGGAAACACATCAGTCCAGTTGCCGTAGAGACACCCCTGACAAGTTCCCATGGAGACACGCTAGACAAGTTCCCGTTTAGAAACCACAGAACAGTTCCCATGGAGACACCCAGACCAGTTTCAGTGGAATCACGCCAGTACAGTTGCCATGGAAACAACCCAGAGCAATTCCCATAGAGACATCACAGACCACTTGCCATGGAAAGACGCTAGTTCAGTTGTCATGGAGACACCCCAGTCCAGTTGCCATGGAGACACCCTAGACCATTTCCCATGGCGCCACCCCAGAAGAGTTACCATGGAGACAACCCAGACCAGTTCCCAGGGAGACACTGCCAAACCCGTTCCCATGGAGACACCCCATACCAGTTCCCATGGAGAAACACCAAAACAGTTGCCATGGTAAAACGCCAGTCCACTTGCCATGGAGACATCCCTGTTCAATTCCCATGGAGACTCCCCAGACCAGTTCCCATGGAGAAACCACTGACAAGTACTCATGAGTCAGCCAGACCAGCTCATGGAGAAACCCCAGACTAGTTCCCATGGAGACACCCCAGAGCAGTTCCCATGGAGACACCCTAGACCAGTTTCTGTAGAAATACTCCAGTGCCATTGTCATGGAGACACTCCAGACCAATTCCCATGGAGAAACCCCAGACCAGTACTCATGAAAAAACATGAGACTAGTTCCCTTGGAGACACGCCATATCAGTTGCCATGCAGACACACTCTACCAGTTGCCATGGAAAAACTCCAGTCCAGTTGCCCTGGAGGCACCTGAGACCATTTCCCATGTAGAAACCACAGAACACTTGCTATTGAGACACCTCACAGTTGCCATGGCAACACCCCTGAACAGTTCCCATGAAGACACCCAGACCAGTTCCCATGGAGACATGCCATACAAGAACCCATGGAGACACCCCAGACCAGTTCCCATGGAGAAACTGCAGATCAGTACTCGTGGAGATATCCAAGAGTAGTTCCCATAGAGTTACACCATACCAGTTGCCATGGAGACTCACCAGACCAGTTATCATGGCGACACTCTGTACCAGTTCCCATGGAGATACCCTAGACCAGTTACCATGAAGAAACGCTAGACGAATACTAATGAGTCACCCAGACCAGCACTCATGGAGAGACCCCAGACCACTTCCTGTCGAGACACCCTCTACTAATTCCCTTGGAGACAACACATATCTGTTGCCATGCAGACACCCCATACCAGTTGTCATGGAAAAACGCCAATCCAGTAGCCATGGAAACACGCCAGTCCAGTTGCCATGGAAACACCTCAGACCAGTTCCCATGGAGACACCCCAGAACTATACTTATGGAGATAACCAAGACTAGTTCCCATGGGGACACCCCAGACCAGTTGCCATGGAAACACACCATTCCAGTATCCAAGGAGACACCCAATACAAGTTCCTAAGGAGAAACCAGAGACAAGTTACCATGGAGAAACTCTAGACAAGTTGCAATGGAAACACACGAGTCCAGTTGCCATGGAGACAACCAAGACTAGTTCCCATGGGGACACCCCAGACCAGTTTCCATGGAAACACACCAGTCCAGTTAACATGGAGACACCCCAGTACAGTTCCCATGGAAACAACCCAGACCAGTTCCCCTGGAGATACCCCAGACCAGTACTCATGGAGACACCTGAGAGTAGTTTCCATGTAGAAACCCCATACCAGTTGCCATGGAAACACACCAGACAAGTTCCCATGGAGACATCCAAGACCAGTTCCCACGGAGACTATCCAGCCCAGTTCCGATTTAGTCACCCCTGAAGAGTACTCATGAGTAAGCTAGACAAGCACTCTTGGAGACACCTGAGACTAGGTCCCATTGAGACACGCCAGACCAGTTTTCATGGAGACACCCCAGATCAGTTTGCACGGAGATACCCCAGACCAGTTCCAATGGAGACAACCCAGACCAGTTCCCATTGAGGCACCCCAGACCAGTACTCATGGAGACATCCGAAACTAGTCCCCATGGGAGACCTCATATCTATTGCCATGCAGACACCCCATACCAGTTGTCATGGAAACATTCTGGGACAATGCCATGGAGATACCCCAGACAAATTCCATGGAGAAACCCTAGAACAGTTCCAATGGAGACACACAAGACCAGTTCTCATAGAGACACTGGAGACAAGTTCCAATTGAGACATCCCATACCATTTGCTATGGACACACCCCAAACCAGTTGCAATGGAAACACGCCAATCCCATTGCCAAACAGACACCTCAAACCAGTTCCCATGGAGACACCCCAGACGAGTTGCTATGGAGACACCACACAACAGTTGCCATGGCGAAACCCAAGACCAGTTCCCATGAATGCACCCTAGACAACTTCCCATAGAGACAACCGAGACTAGTCCCCATGGAGACACCCAATACCATTTGTCATGCAGACACACCCTACCAGTTGCCATGGAAACATGCCAGTCCAGTTGCCATGGAGACACATCAGACCAGTTCCCATGGAGTCACTCCAGACCAGTTCCCATGGAGATATCGCAGACCAGTACTCATGTGGACACCTGTGACTAGTTCCCATGGAGAAACCACAGACCAGTTACCATGCAGAAACCCTGGAGAAGTTGCAATAGAAACACACCAGTCCAGTTGCCATGGAGGCACCACAGACCAGTTCCCATGGAGACACCCCAGAACAGTACTAATGGAGACAACTGAGACTAGTTCCCATGGGGACACCCCAGTCCATTTCCCATGGCAACACAACAGTCCAGTTAACAAAGAGGCACCCCAATCCAGTTTCCATGGATACAACCCAGACCAGTTCCCCTGGAGACACCACGGACAAGTACTTATGGAGACACTGGAGAATAGTTTCCAGGGAGTCAGTCAATACCAGTTGCCATAGAAACATGCCATTCCAGTTGTCATGGAGACTCCCCAGACCAGTTCCGATGGTGAAACCCTAGATGAGTTCCCATGGAGACACCCCAGACCAATTCCCATGGAGACACCCCAGATCAGTACTCATGGAGTCTTCCGAACCTAGTTACCATGGAGAAACACCATACCATTTGCCATGGTAAAACGCCGATACAGTTGCCATGGAGACGCTCCAGCCAAGTTCTGATTTAGTCACCCCTGACGAGTACTCATGAGTCAGCCAGAGCTGCACTCATGTAGACACCGGAGACTATTTCCCATGGAGACACCCCAGACCAGTTCCCATGGAGACACCTGAGACCAGTTCCCATGGAGACACCCCAGACAAGTTTACATGGAAATAAGACAGTGCATTTGTCATGGAGACACCCCAGACCAGTTCCCATGGAGAAATGCCGGACAAGTTCCAAGGTAGAAACACCATACCAGTTTCCATAGTAAAACGCCAGTCCAGTTGCAATGGAAACATGCCAGTCCAGTTGCCATGGAGAACCCCCAGAGAAGTTCCAAAGTAGAAACACCATACCAATTTCCATGGTAAAACGCCAATACCGTTGCCCTGAGACCCCCTCAACCAGTTCCCATGGAGACTCCACAGACCAGTTCCCATGGATACACCCCAGAACAGTTTCCATGGAGACACTGCAAGACCATTTCCATGGGGACACCCCAGACGAGTACTCATGAGTCACTGAGACCAGCACTCATGGAGACACCTAAGATTAGTTCCCATTGAGACACTCTACACCAATACTCATGGAGCCACCCCAGACGAGTTCCCATGGAAACACCCCATACCAGATGCCATGGAAACATGCCAGTCAAGTTGCCAAGGTGATACCCCAGACAAGTTCCCATGGAGACACCTGAGATGAGTTCCCATGGAAACAACCAATACCAGTTGCCATGGAAACATTCCAGTCCAGTTGCCATTGAGACACCCCAGAGAACTTCCCATGGAGAAACCCCAGAACAGTTCCCATGGAGACACACCAGACCAGTACTCATGGAGACACCGTAGACTAGTTCCAATTGAAACATCCCAAATCATTTGCCATGTACACACCCCATGCCAGTTGCCATGGAAACACGCCAGTCAAGTTGCCAAAGAAACATCCCAGACCAGTTCCCTTGGACACCGCAGAGGAGAACTCATGAAGACACCCTAGACTCATTCTCAAGGATACACCCCTTACCAGCTGTGTGGAGACACCCGAGACCAATTTCTCTGGAAACTCACCAGTCCATTTGCCATGGAGACACTCAGTCCAGTTTCCATGGAAACACCCAGACCAGTTCCCATGGAGAAATCACAGACCATTTACTGTGGAGAACCCCTAGACAAGTTGCAATGGAAACACACCAGTCCAGTTGCCGTGGAATCACAACAGATGAGTTCCCATGGAGACACCCCAAAATAGTACTCATGTAGACACCTGAGACCAGTTTCCAGGAAGTCAGCCATACCAGTTGCCATGGAAACACGCCAGTCCAGTTGCCATGAAGAAACATCAGACCAGTTCCCATGGAGACACCCCAGATGACTTGCCATGGAAACAGGCCAGTCCTGTTGTCATGGAGACACCCCAGTCCAGTTGCCATGGAGACACCCCAGAACAATACTCATGGAGACAACCGAGACTAGTT
Source organism: Nyctalus aviator (assembly GCA_036971965.1). Classification (NCBI taxonomy): domain Eukaryota; kingdom Metazoa; phylum Chordata; class Mammalia; order Chiroptera; family Vespertilionidae; genus Nyctalus; species Nyctalus aviator. The sequence goes on along the minus strand of JAPZQD010000034.1, from coordinate 72,236 downwards.
TCCAAGAAGTCAGCCCATACCAGTTTGGAAACTTGCTAGTTCAGTTGCCATGGAGAAACATCACACCAGTGAAAATGGAGACATCCCAGACCACTTGCCATGGAAACACGCCAGTCCAGTTGTCATCGAGACACCCCAGTCCAGTTACCATGAAGACATCCCAGACCAGTTCCCATGGCAAAACCCTAGACGAGTTCCCATGGAGACAACCCAGTGCAGAACCCATGAAGAAACCTGAGATTAGTTTCCATGGAGACACCCCATACCAGTTGCCATGGAAACACCCAAGATCAGTTCCCATGGAGACACCCCAGATCAGTACTCATGGAGACACCCGAGACTAGTTCCCATGGAGAAACACCATAACAGTTGCCATGGTAAAATGCCAGTTCAGTTGCCATGGAGACACCCCAAACCAGTTCCCATGGAGACTCTTCAGCTCAGTTCTGATGGAGTCATCCCTGACGAGTACTCATGAGTCAGCAAGACCAGCAATCATGAAGACACCTGAGACTAGTTCCCATGGAGACACTGCAGACCAGCTCCCATGGCAAAACACTAGATGAGTTCCCGTGGAGATAACCCAGACCAGTACTCATGAGGAAACCTAAGATTAGTTTCCATGGAGACACTCGATACCAGTTGACTTGTAAATACACCAGTCCAATTGCCATGGAGAAACATCAGACCAGTTCCCATGGAGACACCCCAGATCAGTACTCATGGAGAGAACCCAGACCAGTTCCCCTGGAGACATCAGACCAGTTCTCATGGAGACAACCGAGAATAGTTCTCATGGAGAAACCCCATACCAGTTGCCATAGAAACGTGCCAGTCCAGTTGCCATGGAGAAACCCCAGAGAAGTTCCCATGGAGAAACACCAGAACAGTTCCCATGAAGACACACCATACCAGTGCTCATGGAGACACTGGAGACTAGTTCCAATTGAGACACTAGTTCCATTTGCCATGGACACACCCCATACCAGTTACCATGGAAATACAATGTCCAGTTGCCATGGAGACATCCCAGCCAAGTTCCCAGGGAGAATCCCCAGACAAGTTCCCAAGCAGAAACACCATACCAGTTTCTATGGTAAAATGCCATTCCATTTGCCCTGAGACACCCCTGACCAGTTCCCATGGAAATTCCGCAGACCAGTTCCCATGGAGACACCCCATAACAGATGCCATGGAAACAGGCCATTCAAGTTGCCATGGAGACACCCCAGACAAGTTCCCATGGATACACACCAGAAGAGTTTCCATGGAGACAACCAATACCAGTTGCCATGGAAACACGCCAGACCAGTTCCCCTGCAGACCCCAGACCAGTACTAATGTAGTCAGTGGAGACTAGTTCCCATGGAGACACCCCATACCAGTTGCCATGGAAACATGCCAGTCCAGTTGCCATTGAGACACCCCAGAGAAATTCCCATGGAGAAAAGCCAGAATAGTTTCAATGGAGATACACCAGACCAGTACTCATGGAGACACCGTAGACTAGTTCCAATTGAAACATCCCAAATCATTTGCCATGTACACACCCCATACCATTTGGCATGGACACACCCCATAACAGTTACCATGGATACACAAAGTCCAGTTGCCATAGTAACACTCCAGAGAAGTTTTTGTGGAGGAACCTCAGAACAGTACCCATGGAGAAACCCCAGACCAGTTCCCATGGAGACACACCAGACCAGTTATCATGGAGACCCAGGAGTCTAGTACCGCTTGAGACACACCATATGATTTAACCTGGACACACCACATACCAGTTTCCATGGAAACACTACATTCCAGTTGCCATGGAGACACCCCAGAACAATTCTCATGGATATACCCCCGAGCAGTACTCATGGAGACACCCTACACTAGTACCCATGGAGAAACCCCAGATCAGTACTTATGGAGAAACCCAAGACTAGTTTCCATTGAGACACCCCATATCAGTTGCCATGGAAAAAATCTAGTCCAGTTTCCATGGAGACATCCTACATATGTTCCCATGGAGAAACCCAAAACCAGTATTCATGGAGAAACCCCAGACTAGTTCCCATGGAGACACCCTGTCCAGTTTCCTGGAGAAAAAAACAGACCATTTCCTATGGAGACACCCTAGACAAGTTCCAATGGAGATACCCAGGACTAGTAATCCCAGATTAGTTCCCATGGAGACACCCCATACCAGTTCCCATGGAGAAACACCATACCAGTTGTCATTGAAACAGGCCACTTTAGTTGCCATGGAGACACCCCAGACCAGTTCCCATGGAGAATCCCCAGATCAGTACTCATGGAGACACCTGAGACTAGTTCCCATGGATAAACACCAAACCAGTTGCCATGGTAAAATGCCAGACCAGTTCCCTTGGAGACTCCCCAGGCCAGTTTCCATGGAGACAGCCCAGAGCAGTTCCCAAGGAGTCACCACTAGACCAGTTACCATGGAGAGAACCCTGACAAGTACTCATGAGTCAGCAAGACCAGCACTCATGGAGACACCAGAGACTAGTTCCCATGGAGACACCCAAGACCATTTCCCATGGAGACACACCAGACCAGTTCCCATGGAGACACCCCAGATCAGTTTCCATGGAAACAGGCCAGTCCAGTTGTCATGGAGACACCCCAGACCAGTTCCCATGTAGACACCCAAGACCAGTTCCCATGGAGACACCCCAGACCAGTACTCATGGAGGCAACCACGACGAATTCCCATGGAGACACCCCATATCACTTGCCACGCAAACATCCCATACCAGTTGCCATGGAAATACACCAATCCATTTGCCATGGAGAGACCATAGACCAGTTCCCATGGAAACACTAAAAAGAAATACTCTTGGAGACATCAGAGACTAGGTCCCATTGAGACACCACATAACATTTTCCATGTTCAAACACCATATCAGTTGCCATGGAAACATGCCAATCCAGTTGCCATGGAGATACCCAAGACATGTTACCATGGAGAAAACACAGACTAGTTCTCATGGAGACAACTGAGACCACTTCCCATGGAGACATCCCAGACCATTTCCCATAGATACATACCAGACCAGTTCCCATGCAGATACCCCAGACCAGTTCAAATGGAAACACCCCAGAGGAGTTGCAATGGAAACATTCCAGTTCATTTGCCATGGATACAGCTCAGACAAGTACTCATGGAGACACCACAGACAAGTTCCCATAGAGACACCCAGACTAGTACTCATGGAGACACACGAGACTAGTTCCCATGGAGATAGACCAAACTAATTGCCATGGAACACCCCATACCAGTTGCCATGGAGACACCCCAGACAAATTCCTATGGATAAACCCCGGAACATTTCCCATGGAGACACACCAGACCAGTACTCATGGACATACCAGAGATTAGTTCCAATTGAGACACCCTATACCATTTGCCATGGACACACCCCATACCAGTGGCAATGGAAACACACCAGTCCAGTTGCCACAGAGAATCACTAAACCAGTTCCCATGGAGAAACCCCACACCAGTATTCATGGAGACACCAGAGACTAGTTCCCATGAAGACAGACCAAACTAATTACCATGGAACACCCCATACCAGTTGCCATTGAAACACGCCAGTGTAGTTGTCATGCAGATACTCCAGATGAATTCCCATGGAGACACCTTAATCTGGGTTCCATGGAAACATGCCATTTCTTTGCCATGGAAACCCCCTAGACCAGTTCCTATGGAGAGTCCCCAGACCAGTACTCTTTGAGACACTGGAGAAACCCCATACGAGTTGTCATGGAAACACACCAGGCCAGTTCCCATGGCAACACACCAGACCAGTAATCATGAAGTCCCTGGAGACTATTTCCAATTGACACATCCCATATCATTTGCCATGGACACAACACATACCCGTTTCCATGGAAATACTACAGTCCAGGTTCCATGCAGACATCCCAGAACAGTTCCCATGGAGACACCCTAGAGCAGTACTCATGGAGACACCCCATACCAGTTTCCATGAAAACACTACAGTCCAGTTGCCATGGAGACACCCCAGAACAGTTCCCATGGAAACACCACAGAGCAGTACTCACGAAGACACCCCACAAGTTCCCATGAAGAAACCCAGATCAGTACTCATGGAGACACCAAAGAATAGTTTCCATGGAAACACCAAATACCAGTTGCCATGGAAACACGCCAGTCCAGTTTCCATGGAGACAACCCATACCAGTTCCCATTGAGAACCTCAGACAAGTTGCCATGGAGACACTCCAGACAGTACTGATGGAGACACACGAGACTAGTTCCCATGCAGACACCCCATATCAGTTGCCATGCAGACACCCCCAACCAGTTGCCATGGAAACACGCCAGTCCAGTTTTCCTGGAGACAACTCAGACCAGTTCCCCTGGAGACACCTCAGAACACTTGCTATGAAGACACCACACAACAGTTGCCATAGTGAAACCCCAGACAAGTCCCCATAAGACAACCAAGACTAGTCCTCATGGAGACACCAAATATCAGTTGCCATAGAGACACCTCATACCAGTTGCCGTGGAAACACGCTAGTCCAATTGCCATGGAGACACCTTAGACCAGTTCCCATGGAGACACCCCAGAGCAGTTCCCATGGAGACTACCCAGCCCTGTTCCAATGGAGAAACCCCTTATAGTACTCATGAGTCAAGAATACCAGCACTCATGGAGACACCCAAGACTATTTCCCATGGAGACATTGCAGAGCAGTTCCCATGGAGACACCCCAGACCAGTTTGAATGGAGACGCCCCAGACCAGTTCCAATGGAGACAACCCAGACCAGTTCCCATTGAGACACCCAGACCAGTACTCATGGAGACACCCGAGACTGCTTCAAATGGATACACCCCTTTCCAGCTGTTCTGAGACACCCCAGACCAGTTACCCTGGAAACACACCAGTTCAGTTGCATGGAGACACCCCAGTCCACTTTCCATGGAAACACCCTGACCAGTTCCCATGGAGACTCGCAAGACAAGAACCTATGTGGACACTCCAGACCAGTTCCCATGGTGACACCACAGACCAGTACACATGTGGACACCAGAGACTCGTTCCCATGGAGACACTGAAGACCAGTTCCCATGGAGACACCCTAGATCAGTTCCCATGGAGACACTCCAGATCAGTTGTCATGGAGACACCCCAGACCAATTCCAATGGAGATAAACCAGACCAGTTCCCATAGAGAATCCCCAGACCAGTACTCATGGAGACAACCGAGACTAGTTCCTATGGAGAGATCACATATCTATTGCCATGCAGACACCTGATACCAGTTACCCTGGAAACCCCAGACCAGTACTCATGGAGACACCCGAGACGGGTTCCCATGGAGACACCTCATTCCAGTTTCCATGGAAACACCCAGAGCAGTTCCCTTGGAGACTCGCCAGACAAGAACCCATGGAGACTCCACAGACCAGTACACATGTGGATACCCGAGACTAGTTTCCATGGAGACACTTCATATCAGTTGCCAAGCATACACCCCATACTAGATGCCATGGAATCATGCCAATCCAGTTGCCATGGAGAAATCTAAGACCAGTTCCCAAGGAGACACCCCAAACCACTTGCCATGGAAACATGCCAGTCCAGTTTTCAAGGAGACACCCTAGACCAGTTTCCATGGTGACACCCCAGATGAGTTCCCATGGAGACAACCCAGACCAGAATTCATGGAGACACCTGAGACTAGTTCCCTTGGAGATATCACATATCTGTTACCATGCAGACACCCCATACCAGTTGCCATGGAAACACGGCAGTCCTATTGCCATGGAAACACCCAGGACCACTTCTCATGGAGACACACCAGACCAGACCCTATGGAGACACCCCATACCAGTTCCCATGGAGAAACTCCATACCATTTGCCATGGACACACCCCATACCAGTTGTAATGGAATCATGCCTGTCCAGTTGCTATAGAGACATGCCAGACCAGTTCCCATGGAAACACGTCAGTCAAGTTGCCATGGGGAAACATAAGACCAGTTCCCATGGAGAAAACCCAGACCACTTGCCATAGAAACAAGCCAGTCCAGTTTTCATGGACACAGCCTTGTCATGTAGCCACGGAGACACCCTAGATCTGTTCCAGTGGTGACACCCCAGAGGAGTTTCCAGGGAGACAACTCAGACAAGAACTCATGGATACACCTGAGACTAGTTCCCATGAAAACATCACATATCTGTTCCGATGCAGACACGCCAGAACCCTACTCATGGAGACAACCAAGAATAGGTCCCCTGGGAAAACTGGCGACCAGTTGCCATGGAAACACGCCAGTCCAGTTGCCATGAGACATACCAGTCTAGTTGCCATGGAAACGAACCAGATCAGTTACAATGGAGACACCACAGACCAGGAAACATGGAGTCACCAGAAACAATTTTCCAGGGAGACACCCCATACCAGTTGCCTTGGAAAAACGCCTGTCTTGTTTCCATGGAGACAACCTATACCAGTTCCTATGGATAACCTCAGACCAGTTCCCATGGAGACACCCCAGACAGTACTCATGGAAACACAAGAGACTAGTTCTGATTGAAACACCCCATATCATTTGCCATGCAGACACCCCCTACCACATGCCATGGAAAAACGCTAGTCCAGTTGTCATGGAGACACGTCAGACCAGTTCCCATGGAGACACTCCAAACAAGTTGCTATGGAGACAACCCAGACCAATTCCCATGGATATACGCCAGTCAAATTGCCATGGAGAAACATAAGACCAGTTCCCATGGAGAAAACCCAGACCACTTGACATGGAAATACACCAGTCCAGTTTTCATGTACACAGCCTTGTACAGTAGCCATGGAAACACCCTAGACGAGTTCCCATGGCGACACCGCAGACGAGTTTCCATGGAGACAACCCTGACCAGAACTCATGGAGACACCTGAGACTAGTTCCCAAGGAGACATCACATATCTGTTGCCAAGCATACACCCCATACCAGTTGCCATGGAAACACTCAAGACCAGTTCCCATTGAGACACTCCAGACAAGTACTCATAGAGACACCTGAGACTAGTTTCCATGTAGACACCCCATGCCAGTTCCCATGGAGACACCCCAGACCAGTTTCAATGGAAACACGACATTACTTTTGCCAAGGAAACAACCCAGTGCAGTTTCCATGGAGACACTGCAGAACACTACTCATGGAGACAACCAAGACTAGTTCCTATGGGGAAAACCCAGACCAGTTGCATTGGAAACACACCATCACTGTTGCCAAGGAATCAACCCAGTGCAGTTCTCATGAAGACACGCCAGAAAACTAATCATGGAGACAACCAAGACTAATTCCCATTGGGGAAACCCCAGACCATTTGCCATGGAAAAACGCCAGTCCAGTTGCCATGGAGACATCCCAGTCCAATTGCCATGGATACGCAACTGACCAGTTCTGATGGAGACATAACAGACTCATGGAGTCACCAGAGACAAGTTTTCATGGAAAAACCCCATAAGTTTCCATGGAAAAAACGCCAGCCCAGTTTTTCCCCCCAATATCAGTTGCCATACAGAAAACCCATACCAGTTGTCATATAAACATGCCAGTCCAGTTGCCATGGAGACACCCAATACCAGTTCCCATGGAGACACCCCAGACCAGTACTCATGGAGACACCCTAGACTAGTAACCATGGAGACACCCCATATCAGTTGCCACCCTGGGGACTGGGGTGTTTGCATGGAGACACCCTAATCCAGTTTCCATGCAAACACCCCAGTCCAGTTCCCCTATAGACCCCAGACCAGTACTCAATGAGACACCCAATACCAGTTCCCATTGAGACACCCCAATACCATTTTCCATGGAGACACCCCAAACCAGTACTCATGGAGACACCCGAGACTAGTTCACATTTAGACACCCCATACCAGTTGCCATGGAGACACCCCAGGCCACTTCGTATGGATACACACTAGACCAATATGATGTAGACACCCGAGACTAGTTCCCATGGAGACACCCCAGAGCATATGCCATGGAAACATACCTGTCCAGTTGCCATGGAGACATCTCAATCCAGATTCCATGGAAACACCCCAGTATAGTTCCCCTGTAGACACCAGACCAGTACTCAATGAGACACCCAAGATCAGTTCCAATAGGACACCCCATACCAGTTGCCATGCAGAGACACCAGCTCAGTTGCCAAGGAGACACTCCAGACCAGTTAAGATGGAGACAGCTGAGAACAGTTCCCATGGAGACACCTTTAACAAATTCACATGGAGACACCACAGATCAGTTGCCATGGAAACAGGCTAGTCCAGTTGCTATGGAGATTCCCCAGAAATGTTCCCATGGAGAAACCCCAGAACAGTTCCCATGGAGATACAGCTGACCAGTACTCATGGAGACACATGAGACTAGTTCCACTTGAGACACCCCATAACATTTGCTATGGACACACCCCATACCATTTTCCATGGAAACACGCCAGTCCAGTTGCCATGGAGTCACCCCAGAACAGTTCCCATGGGGTTCCCATGGAGAAACCCCAGAACAGTTCCCAATGTTATGGGGTGTCTCAATTAGTTCCAATTGAGACACCCCATAACATTTACTATGGACACACCCCATACCATTTTCCATGGAAACACGCCAGACCAGAACTGATGGAGGCACCAGAGTCTAGTTCCAATTGAGACACTACCTACCATTTGCCATGAAAAAACTCCATACCAGTTGCCATGGAAACACGCAAGTCCAGTTGAGGTGGAGACACCCTAGACCATTTCGCATATAGAAACCCCAGACTTTTAGTCATGGAGACACCATAGACTCTTTTATGGAGAAACCTTATATCAGTTGCCATGGAAACATGCCAGTCCAGTTGCCATGGAGACACCCCAGTCAAGTTCCCATGAATACCCCCCAGACCAGAACTCATGGAGACACTGGAGACTAGTTCACATTGAGACACCCCATACCACTTGCCATGGAAACATGCCAGTTCAGATGCCAGGAGAACACCCCAGACACGTTTCCATGGAGAAACTCCAGACCAGTTCCCATGGAGACAACCAAGGCCAGTGGCAATGGTGACTTATGAGTCACCAAGACCAGCACTCATGGAAACACACCAGACCAGTTCCCAAAGAGACAACTTTGACCAGTTCACATGGAGACACCACAGACGAGTTCCCATGGAGATAACCCATAACAGCTCTCATGGAGAAACACCAGACAAGTTCCCATGGAGACACCCCAGACCAGTTCCCATGGAGACACTTTTGACCACTTAATGGAGACACCACAGACCAGTTGCCATGAAAACACACTCGCTCAGTTGCCATGGAGACACCCCAGAAATGTTCCCATAGAGAAATCCCAGGACAGTTTTAATGGAGACACACCAGACCAGTACTCATGGAGACACCGGAGATTAGTTCCAATTGAGACACCCCATAACATTTACCATGGACACACCCCATACCATTTTCCATGGAAACACGCCAGTCTAGTTGCCATGGAGACAACCCAGAAAAATTCCCATGGAGAAACCCCAGAACAGTTACCATGGAGACACACCAGACCAGTACTCATGAAACACCGGAGACTATTTCAAATTAAAACACCCCCTACCATTTGCCATGGAAAAACTCCATACCAGTTGCCCTGGAAACACAAAAGTGCAATTGCCATGGAGATACCCTAGACCAGTTCACATATAGACACCTCCGACCAGTAGTCATGGAGACACCCGAGACTGGTTTCCATGGAGAAATCTTATATCAGTTGCCATGGAAACACGACAGTCCAGTTGCCATTGAGACACCCCGGACATTCCCATGGATACCCCCCCAGAGCAGAACTCATGGAGATAGCGGAGACTAGTTCACATTGAGACACCCCATATCAGTTGCCATGGATACACACAACTCCAGTTGCCAGGGGGACACCCCAGACAAGTTTCCATGGAGAAACACCAGACCAGATCCCATGGGGACACCCAAGGCAAGTTGAAATGGTGACTCATGAGTCACTGAGACCAGCACTCATGGAAACACACCAGACCAGTTCCCATGGAGACATCTTTGTCCAGTTCACATGGAAACACCCTACATGAGTTCCCATGGAGACACCCCATAACAGCACTCATGGAGACACAGCAGACAAGTTTCCATTGAGATACTCCAGGCCAGTTTCCATGGAGAAACTTCAGAACAGTACTCATGGAGACACCTAGACTTCTTCCCATGGAGAAACACCATGGGAACTAGTATAACGCCAATCCAATTGCCATGAAACACCCCAGAGCAGTTCCCATGGAAATACGGACAAACAAGTTCCTATAGAGACACTCCAGACTAGTAATCATGAGTCACCGAGACCAGCACTCATGGAGACAGAGGAGACTCTTTCCCATGGAGACACCCCAGACTAGTACTCATGGAGACACCCCAAACGAGTTCCCATGGACACACCCCATATCAGTTGCTATGATAACATGCCTGTCCAGTTTCCTGGGAGAGACACCAGACAAGTTCCCATGTGGAATACCAGAGAAGTTCCCATGGAGACACCCAAGACCACTTGCAATGGAAACACTCTAGACCAGTTGCCATGGAGGCACCCCTGACCAGTTCCCATGGAGACACGCCACTCAAGTAATCATGGAGATACCTGAGACTATTTCCCATGGAGATACCACTGACCAGTTCCCATGGAGACACCCAAGACCAGTTGCAATTGAAACACACAAGGCCAGTTGCCATGGAGATAATCCAGTCCAGTTGCCATGGAAACACCCCAGACCAGTTCCCCTGTAGACCCCAGACCAGTACTCATGGACACACCTCAAACTAATTCCCATGGAGAGACACCATACCAGCTGCCATGGAAACATGCCAGTCCAGTTGCCATGGAGATACCCCAGTTCAGTTTCCCTGTAGATCCCAGACCACTACTCAACGAGACACCCAAGACCAGTTCCCATAGAAACACCACATACCAGTTGCCATCAAAAAACGCCAGTCCAGTTGCCAAGGAGACACCCCAGAGAAGTTCCCTTGGAGAAATCCCAGAACAATTCCCATGGAGACACTCCAGAAGAGTTCTCATGGAGACACACACACTAGTACTCATGGAGACACACGAAACCAGTTCCAATGAAGACACTACATATCAGTTGCCATGCAGACAACCCGTACAAGTTGCCATAGAAACAGGCCAGTCCTGTTGCCATGGGAACACACCCAACAGTTGCCAAGAAGACTCCCCAGACCAGTTCCCATGGAGACCCCTTTGACCACTTCAGATGGAGACACCACAGACCAGTTCCCATGCAAAAACGCTCCTCCAGTTGCCATGGAGACACCCCAGAAATGTTCTCATGGAGAAACCCCAGAACAGTTCCCATGGAGACACCCCATACCAGTTGCCATGGAAACAATCCAGTCCAGTTGCCGTGGAGACAACCCAGAAAAGTTCCCATGGAGAAACCCCAGAACAGTTCCCATGGAGACACACCAGACCAGTACTCATGGAGATACCCGAGACTAGTTCCAATTGAGACACCCCATAACATTTGCCATGGACACACCCCATACCATTTTCCATGGAAACACACCAGTCCAGTTGCCATCGAGACACCCCAGACCAGTTCCCATGGAGAAATACCATACCAGTTACTATGGAAACAATCCATTCCAGTTGCCATGGAGAGAACCCAGAAAAATTCCCATGGAGAAACCCCAGAACAGTTCCCATGGAGACACACCAGACCAGAATTCATGGAAACAGCGGAGACTAGTTCCAATTGAGATAACCAGTATCATTTGCCATGGAAAAACTCCATACCAGTTGCCATGGAAGCACGCAAGTCCAATTGCTTGGAGACACCCTAGACCAGAACACATTGAGACTACCCAGACGAGTTCCCATGGAGACACCCCATAACAGATGCCATGGAAAAATGCCAGTCAAGGTGCGATGGAGACACCTCAGACAAGTTCCATGGAGACACCCCAGATGAATTCCCATGGAGACAATCCATAACAGATGCCATGGAAACAAGTCAGTCCAGTTGTCATGGAGACACTTAATACCAGTTGCCATGGAAGCACACCAGTCCAGTGTTCATGGAGACACCTCAGCCCAGTTCCCATGGCGACACCCAGATGAGTTTCCATGGAGACAACCCAGACCAGAAATCATGGAGACACCTGAGTCTAGTTCCCATGTAGTCATCGCATATCTGTTGCCATGCAGACACCCCATACCAGTTGCCATGGAACCACACCAGACAAGTTAACAGGGAGACACCCCAGACCAGTTCCCATGGAGAAACCACAGATCAGTACTCATGGAGACACCTGAGACTACTTCCAATGGAGAAAAACCATACCAGTGCCATGGTAAAACGCCAGTCCATTTGCCGTGAATACACCCCAAGCCAGTTCCCATGGAGTCACCCCAAACCAGTTCCCATGGAGACTCCCAATATCGGTTCCCATGTAGACTTTTCAGAGCAGTACTCATAGAGGCACCCGAGACTTGTTACCATTGAGATACCACATATCTATTGCCATATGGACTCCCCTACCAGTTGTCATGGAAACATGCCAGTCCAGTGCCATGGACACACCCCAGACCAATTCCCGTGGAGAAACCCCAGAAAAGTTCCCATGGAGAAACTCCATTCCATTTGCCATGGACACACCCCATACCAGTTCCAATGGAATCATGCCAGTCCAGTTGCTATAGAGACACCCCAGACCAGATCCCATGGAAACACGCCAGTCAAGTTGCCATGGAGAAACATCAGACCAGTTCCCTTGGATACAACCCAGACCACTTGCCATGAAAACATGCCAGTCCAGTTTTCATGGACCCACCCTTGTCCAGTTGCCATGGAGACACCCAAGACCAGTTCCCATGGCCACACTCCACACGAGTTTCCATGGAGACAACCCAGACCAGAACTCATGGAAACACCTGAGACTAGTTCCCATGAAGACATCAGATATCTGTTCCCATGCAGAAACCCCTTAACAGTTGCCATGGAAACACGGCAGTCCAGTTGCCATGGAAACACCCAATACCAGTTCCCCTGGAGACACCCCAAACCAGTTTCAATGGAAACACGCCATTACTGTTGCAAGGAAAAAACCCACTGCAGTTCCCATGGAGACACCCCAGAACACTACTCATGGATACAACCGAGACTAGTTCCCATGGGGAAACCCGAGACCATTTGCCATGGAGACAACCCAGTACAGTTGCCATGGAAACACACCAGTCAAGTTTCCATGGAGAAAACCCATACCAGTTCCCATGGAGAACCTAAGACCAGTTCCCATGGAGACACCCCAGATAGTACTCATGAGGACACATTAGACTAGTTTCCATGGAGACACCCCTTAACAGTTGCCATGAAGAAACCCCCAACCAGTTGCAATGGAAACACACCAGTCCAATTTCATGGAGACACCTCAGAGCAGTTTCCATGGAGAAACCCCAGTCCAGTTGCTATGGAGACACCACACAACATTTGCCATGGCAACACCCCAGACCATTCCCCATAAGACAACCGAGACTAGTCCCCATGTAGACACTCAATATCAATTGCCATGCAGACACCTCATACAAGTTGCCATGGAGACACCTCAGACCGGTTCCTATGGCGAAACCCTGGACCAGTTCTCATGGATATTCGCCAGATCAATTCCCATGGATACACCCCAGATGAATATTAATGAGTCACCCAGACCAGCACTCATGGAGACACCCGAGAATAGTTCTCCTGGAGAACCCTAGAGAAGTACTTAGTGAGACACCCGAGACCAGTTCCGATGTAGACACCCCAGACCAGTTCCCATTGAGAAACCCAAGACCAGTACTCATGTAGACACCCGAGACTATTTCATACAGAGAGACCAGATATCTATTGCCATGAAGAAACCCCATACCAGTTCCCCTGGAGACCCCTGACCAGTACTCATGGAGACACCAGAGACTTGTTCCCATGGAGACACCCCATTCCAGTTTCCATGGAAACACCCAGAGCAGTTCCCATGGAAACTCGCCAGACAAGTACCCATGGACACACCCCAGACCAGTTCTGATGGAGACACCCCAGACCACTTGCAATGTAAACACTCCAGTCCAGTTGCCATGGAGACTCAACAGACAAGAACCCATGGAGACACCCCAGACCAGTTTTCATGGAGATCGCGCAGAACAGTACTCATGTGCACAACTGAGACTAGTTCCCATGGAGACGCTTCATATAAGTTGCCAGGCAGACACCCATTACAAGTTGCTATGGAATTATGCCATTCCAGTTGCTATGGAGAAAACTAAGACCGTTCCCATGGAGACACCCAAGACCACTTTCCATGGAAACACGCCAGTCCAGTTTTCATGGAGACACCCTAGTCCAGTTCCCATGGCGAATCACAAGATGAGTTTCCGTGGTGACAACCCAGAACAGAACTCATGGAGACACCTGAGACAAATTCCCATGGAAACATCACGTATCTGTTCCCATGCAGACAACCTGTACCAGTTGCCATGGAAACACGTCAGTCCAGTTCCATGGAAACACCCAAGACCAGTTCCCATTGAGACAGCCCAGACCAGTACTGATGGATACACCTGAGAATTGTTTCCATGGAGACACCCAATACCAGTTCCCATGGAGACACCCCAAACCAGTTTCAATTGAAACACGCCATTATTGTTCCCAAGTAAACAACACAGCTCAGTTCCCATGGAGAAACCCCAGAACACTACTCATGGAAACAACTGAGACTAGTTCCCATGGTGAAACCCGAGACCAGTTGCCATGGAAACACTCCAGTCCAGTTGCCATGGATACATACCAGTCCACTTGCCATGGAAACGCACCTGAACAGTTGCGATGGAGACACCACAGACCAGAACTCATTGAGTCACCAGAGACAACTTTCCATGGAGACACCTTATACCAGTTGACATGGAAACACGCCCGTCCAGTTTCCATGGAGACATCCCATACCAGTTGCCATGGAGAACCTCAGACTATTTCCAATGAGACACCCCAGAAAGTATTCATGGAGAGACATGAGGCTGGTTTCCATGGAGACACCCCATATCAGTTGCCATGCAGACACCCCCACCAAGTTGCCATGGAAAGACGCCAGTCCAGTTGTCATGGAGACACCTCAGACCAATTCTCATGGAGAAACCGCAGACCAGTTGCTATGGAGACACCACACAACAGTTGCCATGGCAACATTCCAGACCAGTCCCCATAAGACAACTGAGAATAGTCCCCATGGAGATACCCAATATCAGTTGCCATAAAGACACCCCATACCAGTTGCCATGTAAACACACCAGTCCAGTTCCCATGGAGATACCTCAGACCAGTTTCAATGGCGACACTCCAGATGAGTTCCCATGGAGACAACCCAGACCAGAAATCATGGAGACACCTGAGACTAGTTCCAATGCAGACATCACATATCTGTTGCCATGCAGACACCCCATACCAGTTGCTATGGAAAAACGCCAGTCCAGTTTTCATGGGGACAGCTCAGACCAGTTCCCATGGATAAACCCCAGATCAGACCCTATAGAGACACCCCATACCAGTTCCCATGGAGAAACTCCATACCATTTGCCATGGACACACCCCATACCAGTTGCAATGGAATCATTCCTGTCCACTTGCTACAGAGACATGCCAGACCAGTTCCCACAGAAACATGCCAGTGAAGTTGCCATGGAGAAACATAAGACAATTTCCCATGGAGACAACCCAGACCACTTGCTATAAAAACACGCCAGTCCAGTTTTCATGGACACACCCTTGTCCAGTTGCCATGGAGACACCGCAAAAAAATTCCCATGGAAAAACCCCAGAAAAGTTTCCATGGAGAAACCCCAGACCAGTTACTTTGGAGACACCCAAGACCAGTTGCATTGGTGACTCATGGGTCACTTAGACCAGTACTCATGGAAACACACCAGACCGGTTCTCAAGGAGACATCTTTGACGAGTTCACATGGAGACACCTCTTGACGAGTTCTCATGGAGACACCCATAACAGCCCTTATGGAGACACACCAGACAATTTCCCAAGCAGAAACCTCAGAACAGTTCTCAAGGAGTCATCAGAACAGAACTCATGTAGACACCGGAGACTAGTTCCCATGGAGACAACCAATAAGAGTTACCACGGAAACTCTCCAGTCCAGTTTCCATGGAAATACCCCAGACTAGGTCCCATGGGGACACTCCAGACCAGTAGTCATGGAGACACCTGAGACTAGTTCCCTTTGAAACACCCAATATCAGTTGCCAGGCTAACACCACATACTAGTTGCCATGGAAATAGACCAGTCCAATTGCTATGGAAACACGCCAGTCCAGAGGCCATAGAGACACTCCACACCAATTCCCATGGAGACACTCCATGAGAACTGGTCTGGGGTACTCCATGGAAACTGTACTGGCGTGTTCCAATGGCAACTGGACTGGTATGTTTCCATGGCAAATGGTATGGGGTGTCTCCATGAATATTGGTTTGTGGTGTCTCCATAGGAACTGGTCAGGGATGTCTGCATGGGAACTGCTCTGGGGTGTCTCAATGACACCGGAGACTGTTTCCATGGGGACAGCCCATACCAGTTGCCATGGAAACACATGTCCAGTTGCCATGGGGCCACCCGAGACCAGTTCCCATAGAGACACCTAAAACCAGTTCCCTTGAAGACACTTCATATCAGTTCCCATGCAGACACCTCATACCAGTTGCCATGGAAACAGGCCAGTCCAGTTGCCATGGAAACACCACATACTGTTTCCCCTGGAGATATCATACCAGTACTCATGGAGACACGCGAGACTAATTCTCATGGACACAACCCATACCAGCTGCCATAGAAACGTGCGAGTCCAGTTGCCATGGAGACACCCCAGAGAAGTTCCCTTGGAGAAACCGCAGAACAGTTCCCATGGAGACACACCAGACCAGGACTCATGGAGACACCAGAGACTAGTTCCAATTGAGACACCCCATACCATTTGCATTGGACACCCCCCATACTAGTTACCATGTAACACTCCAGTTCAGTTGCCATGGTTACACCCCAGACAAGTTCCCATGGAGAACACCTAGACCAGTTTCCATGGAGAAACACCATACCAGTTTCCATGGAAAAACGCCAATCCAGTTCCCCTGGAGACACTGTAGACCAGTATTCATGAAAACACCAGAGACTAGTTTCCATGGGGACAGCTCATACCAGTTGCCATGGAAAAACACCGGACCAGTTGCCATGGAGACACCCCAGACCAGTTGATCTGGAGAACCCCAGACAAGTACTCAGGGAGACACCTGAGACCAGTTCCCATGGAGACACCCAGACCAGTTCCCATGGAGACACCTGAAACCAGTTCCCTTGAAGACACTTCATATCAGTTGCCATGGAGACACCCCATACTAGTTGCCATGGAAACAGGCAAGTCCAGTTGCCATGGAAACACCACATACCATTTCCCCTGGAGACATCATACCAGTATTCATGGAGACACGCGAGACTAGTTCTCATGGACACAACCCATACCAGCTGCCATAGAAAAGTGCGAGTCCAGTTGCCATGGAGACACCCCAGAGAAGTTCCCTTAGAGAAACTCCAGAAAAGTTCACATGGAGACACACCAGACCAGGACTCATGGAGACACCGGAGACTAGTTCCAATTGAGACACCCCATACCATGTGCATTGGACACCCCCCATATTAGTTACCATGTAACATGCCAGTCCAGTTGGCATAGTGACTCCCCAGACAAGTTCCCATGGAGAACACTCAGACCAGTTCCCATGTAGAAACCACAGACAAATTGCAATGGAAACACGCCAGTCCACTTGCCATGGAGACACCCCAGATAAGTTCCCATGGAGAAACCCTAGACCAGTTTCCATGGAGAAACACCATACCAGTTTCCATGGTAAAATGCAAATCCAGTAGCCATGAGACACCCCAGACCAGTTCCCATGGAGACTCAACAGACCAGTTCCTATAGAGACACCCCAGAACAGTTTCCATGGAGACATCACCCACCAATACTAATGAGTCATCCAGACCAGCACTCATTAAGCCACCTGAGAATAGTTCCCTTTGAGAACCCTAGAGGAGTACTCAGGGAGAAACCTGAGACTAGTTCCCATGGAGACAGCCAGACCAGTTCCTATTGAGACACCGGAGACTAGTTCCCTTGGAGATACCACATATCTGTTGCCATGAAGACACCTCATACCAGTAGTCATGGAAATAAGCCAGTCCAGATGCCATGGACACATCCCAGATCAGTTCCCATGGAGACACCCCAGAACAGTACTCATGGAAACAGCTGAGACTAGTTCCCATGGGGACACCCCAGACTAGTTGCCATGGAAAAACGCCAGTTCAGTTGCCATGGATACACCCAATATAAATTCCCATGAAGATACCACAGACCAGTCCCATGGAGAAATCCCTGACCAGTTGCAATGGAAACACACCAGTCAAGTTGCTATGGAGACACAACAGACCAGTTGCCATGGAGACACACCAGAACAGTACTCATGTAGAGAACGAATACTAGTTCCCATGGGGACACCCCAGACCAGTTCTCATAGAAAAACACCAGTGCAGTTAGCATGGAGACAACCCAATCCAGTTTCCATGGAAACAACCCAGATCAGTTCCCTTGGAGACACCTCAGACCAGTATTCATGGAATCACCGGAGACTAGTTTCCATGGTGATAGCCCATACCAGTTGCCATGGAGACACCCCAGACCAGTTCCCCTGGAGACATCAGACCAGTACTCATGGAGATATCCGAGACTACTTCTCATGGAGAAACCCCATACCCGTTGGATAGAAACGTGCCAGTCCAGTTGCCATGGAGACACCCCAGAGAAGTTCCCTTGAAGAAACCCCAGAACAGTTCCCATGTAGGCACACCAGACCAGTACTCATGGAGACACCGGAGACTAGTTAGAATTCAGATACCCCATATCATTTTCCATGGACACACCCCATACCAGTCAGTTGCCATGGAAACAGGCCAGCCCAGTTGCCATGGAGACACCACAGACAAGTTCCCATGGAGAACTCCCAGACCAGTTCCCATGGAGAAACCCCAGACAAGTTGAAATGGAAACATGCCAGTCCAGTTGCCTTGGAGACACCCCAAACAAGTTCCCATGGAAAACCACCAGAGAAGTTCCCATGGAGAAACACCATACCAGTTTCTATGGTAAAATGCCAGTCCATTTGCCATGAGACGCCCCAGACCAGTTCCCATGGAGACTCCACAGACCAGTTCCCAAGGAGACAACCCAGAACAGTTTCCATGGAGACACAGCAAGACCAGTTCCTATGGAGACACCACAGATGAGTACTCATTAGTCACCAAGACAAGTACTCATGGAGATACCAGAGAGTAGTTCCCATGGAGACCCCAGTCCAGTAATCATGGAGACACCCCAGACGATTTCCCATGGAGATAACCCATAACAGATGCCATGGAAACAAGCCATTCCAGTTGTCATGGACACACCTCAGACCAATTACCATGGAGATACCCCATACAAGTTGCTATTGAGATACCACACAACAGTTGCTATGGCGACACCCCAGACCAGTCCCCATAAGACAACCGAGACTAGTCCCCATGGAGACACCCAATATCAGTTGTGATACAGACACCTAATATCAGTCACCATGGAAACACGCCAATCCAGTTGCCATTGAGACACCTCAGACCAGTTTCCATGGCTCCACCCCAGATGAGTTTCCATGGAGACAACCCAGACCAGAAATCATGGAAACATCTGAGACTAGTTCCCATGGAGACCTCACATATTTGTTGCCATGCAGACACCCCATTCCAGTTGCCATGGAACCACACCAGACCAGTTCCCATGGAGAAACCACAGATCAGTACTCATGTAGACACCCAAGACTACTTCTGATGGAGAAACACCATACCAGTTGCCATGGTAAAATGCCAGTCAAGTTGTCGTGTAGGCACCCCAAACCAGTTCCCATGGAGACTCCCCAGTCCAGTTCCTATGGAGACACCCCAAATGAGTACTCATGAATCAGCAAGACCAGAAATCATGGAGACACCCGAGACTATTACCCATGGAGTCACCCCAGACCAGTTCCCATAGAGACACCCATACCAGTTCCCATGGACACACCCCAGACCAGTTCCTATGGAGACACCACAGATCAGTACTCTCAGAGACAACGAAGACTAGTTCCCATGGAGACACCCCAGACCAGATGCCGTGGAAATACGCCCATCCAGTTGCCATGGAGTCACCCCAGGCCTATACTCATGGAGACACCTGAAAATAATTCCCATGGAGACACCCCATACCAGTTGCATTGAAGATACCACAGACCATTTCCCATGGATACACACCTGTCTGGCTCCCATGGAAACATGCCAGTCAATTTGCAATGGAGACACCCCAGACCAGTTCTCATGGAGACACGTCAGACCAGTTGCCATGGAGACACCCCAGTGTAGCTCCTATTGGGACACCCTTCTCCAGTTGCGATGGAGACACCCCCAAACCAGTGCCCTAGGAAACATCCCTAGAAATAATAAAGTGCAGCTCCCATGGAGACATATAAGACCTGTTCCCATGGAGATACACAGACCAATTGTCATGGAGACACCCCAAGCCAGTACACATTGAGACACCCCAGTTAAGTTCCAATGGAGACAACCCCAACCTGTAACCATGGATACACAACAGATTAGCTCCCATGGAGACACCCCACTTTAGTTGCCATAGAGAATCATTCAAACACCCGTGGAGGCAGCCCAGACCAGTTACTATGGAGACACCCAGACCAGTTCTTATGGATACACGCCAGACAAGTTCCAATGGAGACAACCCATACCAGTTGCTATGAAGACACCCCAGTCCAGTTGCCATAGAGACACCCCAGACCAGTTCCAATGGAGATACAACAGACCAGTTCCCATGGAGAAACCCCAGAACAGTACTCATAGAGACACCCTAAACTAGTTCACATGCATACACTCCATAACAGTGTCCATGAAGACACCCCAGACCAGTTTCCTTGGAGATATCCCAGACCAGTACTGTTGGAGATACCCAAGACTGGGTCCCATGGAGACACCCCGTACCAGTTGCTATGGAGACACCCCAGTAGAGTAGTCATGGAGACCACTTGACAAATTCTCATGGAGACACCGGAGACTAGGTCCCATGGAGACACCCAGACCAGTACCCATGGAGACACCCCAGACCAGTTCCCATGGAGACACCCCAGACCAGTTCCATAGCAACTGAAGACAATGCAAACTAGTTTCTATGGAGTCACATCATACCAGTTGCCATGGAATCATGCCATTCCAGTTGGCATGGAGACACCCCTGACAAGTTCCCATGGAGAAACCTCAGACCAGTTCCCATGGAGACATCCAATAACAGTACTCATGAAGACTCCCTATACCAGTTGCCATGGTAACACGCCAGTCCAGTGGCCATGGAGACACCTCAGACCAATTCTGATGAAGACACCACAGACGTGTTACCATGGAGACACCCCCAACCAGTTCTTTAGGAGACACCCCAGAAGAGTTTTCATGGAGACACCCCAGAAGAGTTTTCATGGAGACACGCCAGAACAGTTCCCATGGAGTCAACCCAGACGAGTACTTATTGAGATATCCAGACCAGTACTCTTGGACACACCAGAGACTAGTTGTGATTGAGACACCCAGACCAGTACCCATAAAGACACCCCAAACCAGATCCCATGGAGACACCCCAAACTAGTTCCAGTGGAGACCCCCAGACCAGTTCGCATGGAGACAATGTAGACTAGTTCACATGCAGTCAACCCATAACAGTGGCCATGGAGACACCCCAGACCAGTACTGTTAGAGATACCCAAGACTAGTTCACATAGAGACACAACATGCTAGTTGCTATGGAGACACCCTTGTCAAGTACTCAAAAAGACACCCATACTAATTCTCCTGAAGACACCGGAGACTAGTTCCCATGGAGACACCCAGGCCAGTCCCAATAGAGACACCCCAGAGCAGTTGCCATGGAGTACTCATGGAAACACAACAGACCAGTTCTCATGGGACACACTAGACCACTTCCCATGGAGAAACCACAGACTAGTTTCTATGGAGTCACTCAATACCAGTTGCTATGAAATCAGGCCAGTCCAGTTGCCATGGAAACAAGCCAATCAAGTTGCCATGGAGACAACCCCAGGCAAGTTAACGTGGAGACATCCCAGACCAGTTTCTATGGAGACATGCCACAACAGTTCCCATTGAGACATCTCAGACGAGTACTCATTGACACACCCAGACCAATACTCATGGAGACACCGGAGACTAGTTCCCATGGAGACACCCAGACCAGTAGCCATGGAGACACCCCAGACCAGTTCCCATGGAGACACCCCAGAATACTTCCAAAGGAGACCCCCCAGACCTGTTCGCATGAAGACACCCTAGACCAGTACGCATGGAGACACCTGAGTCTAGTGTCTCCACACAATACCAGTTGCTATGGAGAAACCCCATAACAGTTGGTAGAGCGACACCCCAGACCTGTTTCCATGAAGATACCCCAGACCAATTCCCAAGAGGACACCTGAGACTACTTCCCATGGAGGCACCAAATAACTGTTGCCAAGGCAATACACCAGTCCACTTCCCATGGAGACACCCCAGACCAGTACTCATGGAGAAACCCGAAACTAGTTCCCATGGAGACACCCCATACCAGTTGCCATGGAAACACGCCATTCATTTTCCATGGAAACACCCCTGACAAGCTCCCATGGAGACACCCCAGACCAGTACTCATGAAGATAACTGAGACAAGTTCCCATTGAAACACCACAGATCAGTACTCATGGAAACACCTGAGATTAGTTCACATGGAGACACCCCATAACAATGGCCATGGAGACACCCCAGACGAGTTCCCATGGAGATACCCCAGACCAGTACTGTTGGAGATAGACTAGTTCCCATGGAGACACACCATACCAGTTGCTATGGAGACACCACAGAGGACTACTCATGGAGACACAAAGACCAATTCTCATGGAGTCACTGGAGATTAGTTCCCATGGAGACTCACAGACCAGTAAACATGGAGTCACCCCAGACTACATCCCATAGAGTCACCCCATACCAGTTGCCATGTAATCACGCCAGTCTATTTGGCATGGAGACACCACAGTCAAATTCCCATGGAGAAACCTCAGACCAATACCCATGAAGACACCCAAGAATAGTACTCAGGGAGACACAGAAACCAGTTGTGATGGTAACACACAAATCCAGTTGCCATGGAGACATCCCATACCAGCTCAGATAGAGAGACCACAGACCTGTTACAATGGAGACACCACAGACGAGTTCCAATGGAGACAACCCAGACCAGTACTCATAGATATGCGAGACTAGTTACCATTGAGACTCCCCATAACATTTGTCATGGTGACACCCCAAGCCAGTAGCCATTTAAACACGCCAGTCCTGTTGCCATGGAGACAGCCCAAACCAGTTCCCATGGAGACACACCAGACCAGTTCCCATGGAGACACCCCCGACCAGTACTCATGGAGACAGCCTAGACAGGTTTCCTTGGAGACACCTGAGATCTGTTCCAATAGAGACACCCCAGACTAGTTTCCATGGAATCACCCCAGACCAGTACTCATGGAGACACCCGAGACTAGTTTCCATGGAGACACCCCATACCAGTTGCTATGGAGAAACCCCAGACCAGTTGGTATAGGGACATCCCTGACCAGTTGCCATGGAGATACCTCTGACAAGTTCCCATGAAGACACCTGAGACTAGTTCAGATGGAGACACCAAATACCAGTTGCATGGAAATACACCAGTCCATTTCCCATACAGACACCCCATACCTGATCCCATGGAGACACCGGAGATTAGTTCCCATAGAGACACCCAGACCAGTACACATGGAGACACCCCAGACTACTTTCCATGGAGTCACCGCAAAGCAGTTGCCATGGAATCACGCCAGTCCATTTGTCATGGAGACTCCACAGACAAGTTCCCAGGAAGAAACCTCAGACCAATTCCCATGTAGACACCCAAAAATAGTACTCAAGGAGACACCCCATACCAGTTACCATGGGAACACGCCAGTCCAGTTCAAAAGAGACACTCCAGACAATTTCCTATGGAGAAACCCCAGATCAGTTCCTATGGAGACACCCAAGAGCAGTTTCAATGGAAACACGGCATAGCAGTTGCCATGGAGACACCCCAAACCAATTCAAATGGAGACACCCTAGACTAGTACTCATGGAGACATGCTAGACTTGTTCCCATAGATACACCCCATACCATGTGCCATTGAGACATCCCAGATCAGTACCCATGTAGACACCCTAGACTAGTACTCACGGAGACACCCAAGACTTGTTCCCTTGGAGGAACCCAAGACAAGTTGCCATGAAAACACGACAGTCCAGTTTTCATGTAGACACCCTAGTACTGTTGCCATGGAAACACCCTAGACCAGTTCCCCTGGAGACCCCAGAGCAGTCCTCCTGGAGACAACCGAGACTAGTTCACATTGAGACAGGCCATACCAGTTGCCATGGAAAACGCCAGTCAAGTTGCCAGGGAGACACCCCAGACAAGTTTTCATGGAGAAACCCCAAACCAGTTCCCACGGAGAAACCTGAGACCAGTAGTCATGCAGACACCTGAGACTTGTTACAATGGAGAGACCCCATACTAGTTGCCATGGAGATGCCATAGACCAGTTCCCATGGAGATACCCCAGACCAGTCCCCATGGAGACAGCCCAGACCAGTACTCATGGAGAAACCCTAGTCTAGTTCCTATGGGGACACCACAAACCAGTTGCCATGGAAACATGCCACTCCAGTTGCAACGGAAACACACCAGACCAATTCTCCTGGAGACACCACAAACCAGTACTCATGGAAACACCCCAGACTAGTTCCCTTGGAGACACCCCATACAAGTTGCCATGGAAACACGCCAGTCCAGTTGACATGCATCACCCCAGACCAGTACTCATGGAGATACCAGAGACAAGTTTTTATGGAGACACCCCAGACCAGTACTCATGGAAACACCTGAGACTAGTTCCCATTGTGACACCACATATTACTGGCCATGCAAACACCCCATACCAGTTACAATGGAAACAGGACAGTCCCATTGCCTTGGAAACACGCCAGTCCAGTTGCCATGGAAACAGGCCAGTCCAGAGGCCATGGATACACCCCACACCAATTCCCATGGAGACACCCCAGAACAGTTCCCATGGAGACAACCTACGCCAGTACTCATGGAGACATCTGAGACTAGTTTTCATGGTGACACCCCATATCAGTTGCCATCCAGACACCCAGCATAAGTTGCCATGAAAAGAGGCCAGTCCAGTTGCTATGGAGACATCACAGACCAGTAGCTGTGGAGATACCCCAGACCACTTTCTATGGAGACACCCCAGAACCATTCCCATGCTACATCCCAGACCAAAATAGACAGCGAGACTAGTTCCCATTAAGATACACCATAACAGTTGCCATGAAAACAGGCCAGTCTAGTTGCTGTAGAGACACCTCAGACCTGTTCCAATGTAGTCACCCCAACCAGTTCCCATGGAGACACTCCAAACCATTTCCCATGTAGAAACCACAGACCATTTCTCATGGAGACACCCCATACCAGTTGCCATTTAAACACACCAGTCCAGTTTCCCTGGAGACAACACAGACCAGTACTCATGTAGACATCTGAGACTAGGTCACATGGAGACACCCCATAACAGTGTCCATGGAGACACCCCAGACGAGTTCCCATGGAGAAACAACAGACTAGTTCCCATGGATATAACCCAGAGCAGTACTCATGAAGACACTCGAGACTAGTTGAAATGGAGACACCCCATAACAGTGGCCATGGAGACACCCCAGACCAGTTCCCATGGAGATACCCCAGACCAGTACTGTTGCAGAAACCCGACTAGTTCCCATGGAGACACACCATGTCAGTTGCTATGGAGACACCACAGAGGAGCACTCATGGAGACACAAAGACCAATTATCATGTTGATACCAGAGATTACTTCCCATGGAGACACCCAGACAAGTGCACATGGAGATACCCCAGACTACTTTCCATGAAATCACTCCATACGAGTTGCCATGGAATCACGCCAGTCCAGTTTGCATGGAGACTCCACAGACAAGTTCCCATGGAGAAACATCAGACCAGTTCCCATGGAGACACCCAAGAATAGTACTAATGGAGACACCCTATAACAGTTGTTATGGTAACACGCAAGGCCCGTTGCCATGGAGACTCCCCAGGCCAGTTCTGATGGAGACACCACAGACCTGTTACAATGGAGAAACCTCAGACTAGTTCCGATGAAGACACCCCAGACCAGTTTCCATGGAGATACCACAGACAAGTTCTGATGGAGATACCACAGGCTAGTAGTCATGGAGACACCTGAGACTAGTTCCCTTTGAGACACCCCATATCAGTTGCCATGCTAACACCCCATAGTAGTTGCCATGGAAACAGCCCAGTCCAATTGCCATGGAAACATGCCAGTCCAATGGCTATGGAGACACCACACCAATTCCCCTAGAGTCACCCCAGATCAGTTCCGATGGAGAAAACCAACACCAGTACTCATGGAGACATCTGAGACTATTCCTCATGAGGACACCCCATATCAGTTGCCATACAGACACCCAATACCAGTTGCCATGAAAAGATGTCAGCCCAGTTGCTGTCGAGACACCCCAGACCAATGGCAATGGAGACACTCCAGAGCAGTTTCCCATGCAGACATCCCAGACCATTTCCCATATAGACACCCCAGACCAGTTCTCATGGAGACACCCCATACCAGTCCATGGACACTCGAGACAAGTTTCCACTTAGACTCCCCATAACATTTGCCATGGAGACACCCCATATCAGTTGCCATTTAAACACCTTAGTCCATTTTCCATGGAGACAACACAGACAAGTGCCACTGGAGACACCCCAGACCAGTACTCATGGAGACATCCGAGACTAGTTCACAGGGAGACACCCCATAATAGAGGTCATGGAGACACCCCAGACCAGTTCCCATGGAGACACACCAGACCAGTTCCCATGTCAATACCCAGACCAGTACCCATGGAGACACCAGAAACTATTTCACATGGAAACACCCCATACCAGTGTCCATGGAAACACGCCAGACCAGTTACCATGGAGATACCCCAAACCAGTAATGTTGGAGATACTCAAGACTAGTTCCCATGGAGACACACCATACCAGTTACTATGGAGACACCACAGACGAGTACTCATGGAGACAGCCAGACCAATTCTCATGGAGACACTGGAGATTAGTTCCCATGGAGACACCCAGACCAGTACTCATGGTGACACCCCTGACCAGTTGCCATGGAGACATCGCAGACCAGTTCCCATGGAGACACACCAGACTGCTTTCCATAGAGTCACCACATACTAGTTGCCATGGAATGACGCCATACCAGTTGGCATGGAGACACCCCAGGCAAGTCCCCATGGAGAAACCTCAGACCAGTTCCCATGGAGACATCTAAGAACAGTACTCACAGCTATCCTGAGACAAGTTTTCATGGAGATACCCCAGACCAGTACTCATGGAAACACCTGAGACTAGTTTCCATTGAGACACCCCATATCAGGTGCCATGCAAACACCCCATACCAGTTACCATGGAAACAGGGCAGTCCAGTATTCTTGGAGACACGCCAGTTAAGTTGCCATGGAAACAGGCCAGTTCAGTGGACATGGAGACACCAACACCAATTCCCATGGAGACTCTCCAGAGCAGTTCCCAAGGACACAACCCACGCCAGTAGTTATGGAGATATCCGAGAATAGTTCTCATGATGACACCTCATATCAATTGCCATACTGACACCCAATAACTGTTCCATGTAAAGACGCCAGTCCAGTTGCTATGGAGACACCCTAGACCAGTGGCCATGAGACACCCCAGACCAGTTTCTATGGAGACACCCCAGACCAGTGGCCATGTAGACACCGCAGACCAGTTTTTATGGAGACACCCCAGACCAGTTCCCATGCAGACGTCCCAGATCAGTTCCAATGCAAACACCTGAGACTAGTTCCCATTAAGACACCCCATAACTCTTGCCATGGAAACTCATCAGTCCAATTGCAATGGAGATACCCGAGACAAGTTCCCATGAAGACACCCCAGACCAGTTCCCATGGAGACACACCAGACCAGTACTGTTTGAGGAACCCAAGACTAGTTCCCATGGAGACACCCAGACCAATTCTCATGGAGACACCAGAGATTAGTTCCCATGGAGAAACCCAGACCAGTACACATGGAGACATCCCAGACTACTTTCCATGGATTCAGCCAGTACAAGTTGCCATGGAATCATGCCAGTTCAGATGTCATGGAGACACCCAAGACAAGTTCCCATGAAAAAACCTCGGACCAGTTCTCATGGAGACACCCAAGAAAAGTATTCATGGAGACAAACTATACCAGTTGTTATGGTAACATGCAAGTCCAAGTGCCATGGAGACACCCCAGACCAGTTCTGATGGAGACACCACAGACCAGTACTCTTGGAGACATAGGAGACTTGTTCCATGGAGAGACACCATACCAATTGCCATGGATAGACTGCAGACCAGTACTCATGGAGACACCCCAAACCAGTTCCCATGGAGACAGCCCAGACCAGTTCCCATGGAGACAGCCCAGACCAGTACTGATGGAGACACCGGAAACTAGTTCCCATGGAGACACCCCAGATCAATCCTCTAGGGAACACCCTAGACTAGTTCCCATGGGGACACCCCAGACCAGTTGCCATGGAAACACGCCACTCCAGTTGACACAGAAACACACCAGACCAATTCTCCTGGAGACACCACAAACCAATACTCATGGAGACACCCCATACCAGTTGCCATGGAAACACGCCAATCCAGTTGCCAGGGAACACGCTAGTACGGTTTCCATGGAGACACCCAGACCAGTTCTCAAGGAGATACCCTAGACAAGTGCCCATGGAGACACCTCAGACCAGCACTCATGGAGACACCTGAGACTAGTTCCCATTGAGACACCCCATATCATTTGCCATGCAAACACCCCATACCAGTTACCACAGAAGCAAGCCAGTCCAGTTACCACAGAAACAAGCCAGTCCAGTTGCCATGGAAACACGCCAGTCCAGTTGCTATGGAGACACCTCAGAACTGTTTCAATGGAGTCACCCCTACCTGTTCCCATGGAGACACCCCATACCAGTTCATGGACACTGGAGACTAGTTCCTACTTAGACTCCCCAAAAAATTTGCCTTAGAGACATCCCAGACCAGTTCCCATGGAGATACCCCAGACCAGTACTGTTGCAGAAACCCAAGACTAGTTCCCATGGAAACACCCCAGAGTACTTTCCATGGAGTTACTCCATAGCAGTTGCCATGGAATCATATAGTCCAGTTGGCATGGAGACAATACAGGCAAGTTCCCATAGAGAAACCTCATACCAGTTCCCATGGACACACCCAAGATCAGTACTCATGGCTATCCCCGAGACAAGTTTTCATGGAGACACCCAGACTAGTACTCATGGAGACACCCCTGACCAGTTGCCATGGAGATACCCAAGACCAGTTCCCATGGAGACACCCCAGACTACTTTCCAGGCAGTCACTCCATACCAGTTGCCATGGAATCACGCCAGTCCAGTTGGCATGGAGACACCCCAGGCAAGTTCCCATTGAGAAACCTCAGACCATTTCCCATGGATACACCCAAGAAGAGTACTCATGGCTATCCCCGAGACAAGTTTTCATGGAGACCCCCAGACCAGTACTCATAGAGACACCCCTGACCAGTTGCCTTGGAGATACCCCAGACCAGTTCCCATGGAGATACCCCAGACCAATACTGTTGGAGAAACCCAAGACTAGTTCGCATGGAGACACCCCAGACTACTTTTCATGATGTCACCCCATAGCAGTTGCCATGGAATCACGTCAGTCCAGTTGGCATGGAGAAACCCCAGGCAAGTTCCCATAGAGAAACCTCAAACCAGTTCCCATGGAGACACCCTAGAACAGTACTCATGGCTATCCCCGCGAATGTTTTCATGGAGACACCCCAGACCAGTACTAATGGAAACACTTGAGACTAGTTTCCATTGAGACACTCCGAATCAGTTGCCATGCAAACACCCCATACCAGTTACCATGGAAACAGGCAAGTCCCATTTCCTTGGAAACTCACCAGTCAAGTTGCCATGGAAACAGGCCAGTCCAATGGCCATGGAGACACCCCACACCAGTTTCAATGGAGACAACCCACACCAGTACTCATGGAGACATCAGAGAATAGTTCTCACGCTGACACCTCATATCAGTTGCCATACTGGCATCCAATTCCAATTGTCATGTAAAGATGCCAGTCCAGTTGCTATGGAGACACCCCAGATCAGTGGCAATGGGGACACCACAGACCAGTTCCCATGGAAACACTCCAGGCAAGTTCAAGTGGAGACACCCCAGACAAATTTCCATGGAGAAACGCCAAAACAGTTCCCATGGAGATACCCCAGACGAGTACTCATTGAGAAGCCCAGTCCAGTACTCATGGAGACACTGCAGAACAGTCTCCATGGATACACCCCTGTCTGTTGCCCATGGAAACATGCCATTTAGTTGCCATGGAGATCCCCCAGAGCAGTTCCTATGGAGACATCACAAACCAGGTTCCCTGGAGATACCCCATATCAGTTCCAATGGTGACAGCCCAGACCAGTACTGATGGAGACACCCGAGATTAGTTCCTATGGAGACAACCCAGATCAGTCCTCTTGGAGACACCCTAGACTAGTTCCCATGGGGACACCGCAGACCCTTTGCCATGGGAACATGCCACTCCAGTTGCCACAGAAACACACCAGACCAATTCTCATTGAGACACCACAAACCAATACTCATGGAGACACCCCATACCAGTTGTCATGGAAACATTCCAGTCCAATTGCCATGGGAACACGCCAGTACAGTTTCCATGGAGATAGCAGAGACCAGTTTTCATGGAGATACCCTAGACAAGTGCCCATGGAGACATCCAGACCAGTCCTCATGGAGACACCTGAGACTAGTTCCCATTAGACACCCCATATCATTTGCCATGCAAACACCCCATACCAGTTACCAGAGAAATAGGCCAGTCCCATTGCCATGGAAACAAGCCAGTCCAGTTGCCATGGAGACACCTCAGATCTTTTCCAATGTAGTCACCCTAACCAGTTCCCATAGAGACTCCCCAGACCAGTACTGACGGACACTTGAGACTAGTTCCCACTGAGATTCCCCATAACATTTGCCATGGAGACACCCCATACCAGTTGCCATTTAAAAACGCAAGTCCACTTTCCATGGAGACACCTCAGACCAGTACTCATGAAGACATCCTAGACTAGGTCACCTGGAGACACCAATAACCGTGGCCATGGAGACACCAAAGACCAATTCCAATGGAGACACACCAGTCCAGTTGCCATGGAAACACACCACTTCAGTTGCCATGGAGACACCCCAGTCCATTACTCATGGTGATACCCGAGACAAGTTCCCATGGAGACACTCCAGACCAGTAATTGTGGAGACACCCGA
The DNA here is from genome assembly GCA_036971965.1 of Nyctalus aviator. Classification (NCBI taxonomy): domain Eukaryota; kingdom Metazoa; phylum Chordata; class Mammalia; order Chiroptera; family Vespertilionidae; genus Nyctalus; species Nyctalus aviator. The sequence goes on along the minus strand of JAPZQD010000034.1, from coordinate 40,406 downwards.
GACTAGTTCCCATGGATACACCCCAGTGCAGTACTCATTGAGACACCCTAGACTAGTTTCCATGGAGACACCCCAGGACAGCTCCCATGGAGACACACCAGACCAGTATTGTTGGAGAAACCCAAGACTAGTTCCCATGGAGACAACCCATACCAGTTGCCATGGAAACATGCCAGTCCAGTTGCCATGGGAACATGCCAGTACAGTTTCCATTGAGACACACCAGACCAGTTATGTTGGAGACACCTGAGACTATTTCCCATTGAGACACCCCATATCATTTGCCATGCAAACACCCCATAACAGTTATCACAGAAACAGGCCATTCCCATGGCCATGGAAACACGCCAGTCCAGTGGACATGGAGACACCCCACACCAAATCCCATGGAGACACCCCAGACCAGTTACATAAAGACAACCCAGACCAAAACTCATGGAGACCCCCGAGACTAGTTCCCATGGAAACACCTGATACCAGTTACTATGGAAACTCGCCAGGCCAGTTGCCATGGAGATACCCCTGACTAGTTTCCATAGAGACACCCCAGACCAGTAGGCATGGAAACACCTGAGACTAGTTCCCTTTGAAACACCCCATACTGGTTACCATGGAAACAGGCCTGTCCAATTCCTATGGAAACATGCCAGTCCAGTGGCCATGGAGACACCCCACACCAATTCCCATGTAGACACCCCAGAACAGTTCCCATGGAGACAACCGATGCCAGGACTCATGGAGACATCTGAGACTAGTTGTCATGGTAACACCCCATATCAGTTGCCATCCAGACACCCAACAACAGTTGCCATGAAAAGACGCAATTCCAGTTGCTATGGAGACACCCCAGAGCAGTGGCTGTGGAGATACCCCAGACCAATTCCCATGGAGACACCCCGGAGCAGTTCCCATGGAGACAACCCACGCCAGTACTCATGCAGATATACAAGACTAGTTCTCATGCTGACACCTCATATCAGTTGCATTAAAGACACCCAATACCAGAAAAGATGCCAGTCAAGTTGCTATGGAGACACCCTAGACCATTTCCCCAGACAAGTACTCAGGGAGACACCCGAGACCAGTTCCCATGGAGACACCTCAGATCAGTACCCATGGAGAAACCCCAGACCTGTTCCCATGGTGCCTAGCCAGACTAGCTCCCTTGGAGACACCCCAGACCAGTTCCCTTTGAGAAACCACAGAACAGTACTCATGGAGACACCCGAAACTAGATCCCATGAGACATCCCATAACAGTTGCTATGGATACACTCCAGACTAGTTGCTATGGAGACATCCCAGACCAGTTTCCAGGAGAATCCACAGACCAGTTCCCATGGAGACATTCCAGTCACGTTGCCATAGAGACCAGACCAGTTCCCATGGGGACACCACAGACCAATTCCCATGGAGACACCTAAGACCAGTTCCCATGGAGACCCTAGACCAGTACTCATGGAGACACCCAAGACTTGTTACCATGGAGACACAGCATACCAGTTGCAATGGAAACACACGAGTCCAGTTGTCATGGAGACACCCCAGAGAACTTCCCAGGGAGAAACCTCAGAACAGTTCCCACGGAGAAACACCAGACCAGTACTCATGGAGACACAGTAGACTAGTTCCAATTGAAACATACCAAACCATTTGCAATGGACACACACCATACCAGTTTCCATGGAAACAAGCTGGCCCAGTTGCCATAGAAACACCCCAGACCAGTTCTCTTGGAAACCCCAGACCAGTTCTCATGGAGATACCCAAGACTTGTTCCCATGGATACACCACTTCCCAGCTGCTTGGAGACACCCAAGACCAGTTGCCTGGAAACACACCAGTCCAGTTGCCATGGAGACACCCCAGTCCAGTTTCCATGGAAACTCCCAACCAGTTCCCATGGAGACACCACAGACCAGTACTGATGTGGACACCTGAGACTAGTTCCCATGGAGAAATCACAGACCAGTTACCATGGAGAAACCGTAGACAAGTTGCAATGGAAACACATCAGTCCAGTTGCCATACAAACACCACAAACCAGTTCTCATGGAGACACCCCAGAACAATACACATGGAGACAACCGAGACTAGTTCCAAAGGGGACACCCCAGACCAGTTCTCATGGAAACATACCAGTCCAGTTAACAAGGAGAACCCCAGTCCTGTTTCCATGGAAACAACCCAGACAAGTTCCCCTGGAGACAACCCAGACCAGTACTCATGGAGACACTGGAGACTAGTTTCCAGGGAGTCAGCCCATAGCAATTGCCATTGAAACACGCCAGTCCAGTTGCCATGTAGAAACATCACACCAGTTCCAATGCAGACACCCCAGACCAATTGCCATGGAAACATGACAGTCCAGTTGTCATGGAGACAGACTAGTCCAGTTCCTATGGAGACACCCTAGACAAGCTCCCATGGTGAAACCCTGGACGACTTCCCACGGAGACACACCAGACCAGTACTCATGGAGACACAGTAGAGTAGTTCCAATTGAAACATTCCAAACCATTTGCCATGGACACACACCATACCAGTTGTCATGGAAACACGCTGGTCCGGTTTCCTTAGAAATACCCCCGACCTTTTCCCTTGGGAACCCCATACCAGTTCTCATGGAGACACCTGAGACTTGTTCCTATGGATATACCACTTCTCAGCTGCTTGGAGACACCCCAGACCAGTTGCCCTGGAAACACACCAGTCCAAATGCCATGGAGACACCCCCGTCCAGTTTCCATGGAAACACCCAGACCAGTTCCCATGGAGACACTGCAGACCAGTAATGATGTGGACACCTGAGACTAGTTCCTATGGAGAAACCAAGAAAAGTTACCATGGAGAAACGCTAGACAAGTTGCAATGGAAACACACCAGTACAGTTGCCATGCAGACACCACAGAGAAGTTCTTATGGAGACACCCCAGAACAGTTCTCATGGAGACAACCGAGACTAGTTTCCATGGGGACACCCCAGACCAGTTCCCATGGAAAAACACCAGTCCAGTTAACAAGGAGAACCCCAGTCCTGTTTCCATGGAAAGATCCCAGACTAGTTCCCCTGGAGACACCCCATACCGGTACTCATGGAGACAATGGAGACTAGTTTCCATGGAGACACCTCAGACCAATTGCCATGGAAACACGACAGTCCAGTTATAATGGAGACACCACAGTCCAATTGCTATGGAGACACCCTAGACCAGTTCCCATGGTGAAACCCTAGACGAGTTTCCATGGAGGCAACCCAGACCAGTACTCATGGAGAAAACTGAGACTAATTTCCATGTAAACACCCCATACCAGTTGCCATGGAAACACACCAGACAAGTTCCCATGGAGACACCCGAGACCAGTTCCCATGGAGACACCCAGATCAGTACTCATGGAGACACCCGAGACTAGTTCCCATGGAGAAACACCATACCAGTTGCCATGGTAAAATGCCAGTCCAGTAGCCATGGAGACTCCCCAGCCCTGTTCCGATGGAGAAATCCCTGACGAGTACTAATGAGTCAGCCAGACCAGCACTCATGGAGACACCCAAGACTCGTTCCCATAAATTCATCCCTTACCAGCTGCTTGAAGACATCCCAGACCAGTTGCCCTGGAAACACACCAGTCCAATTGCCATGGAGACACCTCAGATCAGTTCCAATGGAGATACCCCAGACCAGTTACGATTGAGACACCCCAGACCAGTACTCATGGAGACAATTGAGACTAGTTTCCACGGATAGCCCACATATCTATTGCCATACAGACACCCCATACCAGTTCTCCTAGAGACTCCAGACAAGTACTCATGGATAAACACAAGATGGTTTCCCATGGAGACACCCCATTGCAGTTTCCATGGAAACACCCAGAGCAGTTCCCATGGAGCCTCACCAGACAAGAACTCATGGAGACAACCCAGACCAGTTCCCATGGAGACACAGCAGACCAGTACTCATGTGGACATCCTAGACCAGTTCCCATGGAGAAACCGCAGACCAATACTCATGTGGACACCCGAGACTAGTTCAAATGGAGAAACCACAGACCAGTTACCATTGAGAAACCCTAGACAAGTTGCAATGAAAACACACCACTCTAGTTGCCATAGAGACACCACAGATCAGTTCCCATGGAGACAACCAAGAACAGTACTCATGGATTCAATGGAGACAAGTTCCTAGGGGGACACCCAAGACCAGTTCCCGTGGAAACACACCAGTCCAGTTTTAAGCAGTAACCCCAGTCCAGTTGACATGGAGACACTCCAGAGAAGTTCCAGTGGAGAAACCCCAGACCAGTTTCCATGGAGAAACACCAGACCAGTTGCAATGGAAACACGCCAGTCCAGTTACTATGAGGACACCCCAGACAAGTTCCCATGGAGAACTCCAGACCAGTTAAAATGGAGAAATACCATACCAGTTTCCTTGCTAAAACACCAGTCTAGTTGCCGTGAGACACCCGAGACCAGTTCCCATGGAGACTTCACAGACCAGTTCCCATGGAGACACCCCAGAACAGTTCCCTTGGAGACACCGCAAGACCCGTAATCATGGAGACACCCTAGATGAGGACTCATGATTCACTGAGACCAGCAATCATGGAGACACCAGAGAATAGTTCCCATGGGGACACCCCAGACAAATTCCCATGGAGACACCCCAGATGAGTTCCCATGGAGACAACCAATACCAGTTGTCATGGAAACATGCCAGTCCAGTTGCCATGGATACCCCAGACCACTTCCCCTGGCGACCTCAGAACAGTACTCATGGAAACAACCTAAACTGGTTCCCATGGAAACACCCCATACCAGCTGCTTGGATACACCCCAGACCTGTTGCCCTGGAATCATACCAGTCCAGTTGCCATGGAAACACCCCCTTCCATTTTCCATAGAAAAACCCAGAGCAGATCCCGTGGAGACTCGCAAGACAAGAACCCATGGAGACACCCCAGACCAGTTCCCATAGAGAAATAGCAGACCAGTACTCATGTGGACACCCGAGACTATTTCTCATGGAGACACTTCATATTAGTTGCCAACAGACACCTGATGCAAGTTGTCATGGAATCACTCCAGTCCAGTTGCCATGGAAAAATCTAAGACCAGTTCCCTTGGAGACACAGCAGACCACGGGCCATGGAAACACTCCAGTCCAGGTTTCATGGAGACACACTAGACCAGTTCCCATGGCGACACCCCAGATGAGTTCCCATGGAGGCACCCCATAACAGTTGCAATAGAAACACACCAGTCCAGTTGCCATTGAGACACCCTAGAGAATTTCGCATAGAGAAACCCCAGAACAATTTCCATGGAAACACGACAGTCCAGTTATAATGGAGACACCGTAGAATAGTTCCAACAAAAACATGCCAAATCATTTGCCATGGACACTCCCCATACCAGTTGCCATGGAAAAACCCAGACCAGTTCCCTTGGAAACACCAGACCAGTACTCATGGAGACAACCGAGACTGGTTCCCATGGAAACACCCCATACCAGCTGCTTGGATAAACCCCAGACCAGTTGCCCTGGAAACATAACAGTCCAGTTGCCATGGAGACACCTCATTCCAGTTTCCATGGAAACACCCAGCACAGTTCCCATGGAGACTCGCAGGACAAGAACCCATGGAGACACCCCAGACCAGTTCCCATGGAGATACAGCAGACTAGTACTCATGTGGACACCGGAGACTATTTCTCATGGAGAAACTTCATATCAATTGCCAAATTACACCCCATACAAGTTGCCTTGGAATCACACCAGTCCAGATGCCATGGAGAAACATGAGACCAGTTCCCATGGAAAAACCCCAACCACTTGCCATTGAAACACGCCAGTCCAGTTTCCATGGAGACACCCTAGTCTAGTTTCCATGGAGACACCCTAGATCAGTTCCCATGGTGACACCCCAGACGAGTTTCCATGCAGACAACACAGACCAGAACTCATGGAGATACCTGAGACTAGTTCCCATGGAGACATCACATATCTGTTGCAATGCAGCCACCCCATGCCATTTGCCATGGAAACACGGCAGTCCAGTTGCCATGGAGACACCCAAGACCAGTTCCCATGGAGACACCCCAGATTAGTACTCATGGACACACCTGATACTAGTTCCCATGGAGACACCCCATACCAGTTGCCACAGAAACATGCCAGTCCAGTTGTCATTGAGACACCCCAGAGAAGATCCAATGGAGAAAACCCAGAACAGTTTCCATGGAGACACACCAGACCAGTACTCAGGGAGACACAGTAGACTAGTCCAATGTAACATCCCAAACCATTTGCCCTGGACACACCCCATACCAGTTGCCATGGAAATACACTTGTCCAGTTTCCATATAAACACCCCAGACCAGTTCCCTTGGAACCCCAGAACAGTTACCATGGAGAAACCCGAGACTTGTTCCCCTGGATACCCCCTTCCCAGCTGCTTGGAGACACCCCAAACCAGTTGCCCTGGAAACACCCCAGTCTAGTTTCCATGGAAACACCCAGACAGGTTCTCATGGAGACTCGCTATACAAGAACCCATGGAGACACCCCAGACCAGTTCCCTTGGAGACACCGCAGACCAATACTCATGTGGACACCCAAGACTAGTTCCCATGGAGAAATCATAGAACATTTAGCATAAAGAAACCCTAGACAAGTTGCAATGGAAACACACCAGTCCAGTTGTCATGGAGAAACCACAAACCAGTTCCCATGGAGACACCCCAGAACATTATTCATGGAGACAACCGAGACTAGTTCCCTTGGGGACACCCCAGACCAGTTCTCATGGAAACACACTAGTCCAGTTAACAAGGAGAAACCCAGTCCTGTTTCCAGGGAAACCACCCAGACCAGTTCCCCTAGAGACACCTCAGAACAGTACTCATGGAGACACCGGAGACTAGTTTCCAAAGAGTCAGCCCATACCAGTTGCCATGAAACACGCCAGTCCAGTTGAGATGGAGAAACATCCCACCAATTCCCATAGAGACACCACAGACAACTTGCCATGGAATCACGAAGTCCAGTTTTCATGGAGACACCCCACTCCAGTTGCTATGGAGACACATTAGACCAGTTTCCATGGTGAAACCCCAGACCTGTTCCAATGAAGATACCCCCGAGCAGTTCCCATTGAAACACCCCAGACCAGTATTCATGGAGACACCTGAGACTAGTTCCCATGCAGACATCACATATCTGTTGCCATGCAGACACCCCATACCAGTTGCCATGGAAACACGGCAGTCCAGTTGCCATGGAGAAACCCAGGAACAGTTCCCATGGAGACACCCCAGACCAGTACTCATGGAGATACCTGAGACTATTTCCCATGGAGACATCATATATCTGTTGCCATGTAGATACCACATACCAGTTGCAATGGAAATGCCAGTCCAGTTGCTATGACACCCCAGACAAGTTTCCATGGAGAAACACCAGTCAAGTTCCCATGGATGCACCCCAGAGCAGTTGCCATGGAAACAGTCCAGTCCATTTGCCATGGAAACACGCCCAAGAGTTGCCAAGGAGACTCCCCACACCAGTTCCTTTTGAGACACCCCAGGCAAGTTTCCATGGAAAAACTCCAAAACAGCATGGAGATACCCCAGACGAATACTCATTGAGACACCAGTGCAATACTCATGGAGACACCCCACACCAATTCCCATGGAGACACCCAAGAGCAGTTCCCATGGGACAAACCACGCCCATATTCATGGAGACATCCGAGACTGGTTCTCATGGTGACACCCCATATCAGTTGTCATAAAGACACCCAATACCAGTTGACATGAAAAGACGCCAGTCCAGTTGCTATAGAGACACTCCAGACCAGTGGCGCTGGAGACACACCAACCAGTTGCCACTGCAACACCCCAGGGCAGTCCCCATGCAGACATCCCAGACCAGTTCCAATGTAGACACCCGAGACTAGTTCCCATTAAGACACCCCATACCAGTTGCCATGGAAACAGGCCAGTCCAGTTGACATGGAGACACCTCAGACCTGTTTCAATGGAGTCATTCCAACTAGTTCCCCTGGAGACACCCCAAACCATTTCCCATGTAGAAACCCCAGACCAGTTCCCATGGAGACACCCCATAGCAGTTCATGGACACTTGAGACTATTTCCCACTTAGACTCACCATAACATTTGCCATGGAGACTCCCCATACCAGGTGACATGGAGACACCCCATACCAGTTTCCATAGAGACACGTCAGACCAGTTCCCATGGAGACACCCCAGACAAGTACCCATGGAGACAGCCAAGACCAGTACTCATGGAGACATCCCAGACTAATTCACATGGTGCTACCGCATAATATTGGCCATGGACACACCCCAGACCGGTTCCCATGGAGACACACGAGACCAGTTCCCATGGATATACCCCAGACCAGTACTCATGGAGAACCCCAAGACTAGTTCATATGGAGACACCCCATAACAGGGGCCAGGGAGACACCCTAGACCAGTTCCGAGGTAGATACCCCAAACAAGTACTGTTTGAGACACCCAACTAGTTCCCATGAAACTCACCATACCATTTGCTATGGAGACTCATGGAGGCATCCAGACCAATTCTCATGGAGACACCTGAGATTAGTTCCCATGGAGAACACCAGAACAGTACTCATGGAGACACAGCAGACCAGTTGCCATGAAGACAGCACAGACCAGTTCCCATGGAAACACCCCAGACTACTTTCCATAGAGTCACCCCATACCAGTTGCCATGGAATCATGCCATTCAAGTTGGCATGGATACACCCCAAGAAATTTCCCATGGAGAAACCTCAGACCAGTTCCCATGGAGACACCCAAGAACAGTACTCACGGAGATACCCGAGACATGTTTTCATGGAGACACCCCAGACCAATACTCATGGAAACACTCGAGACTAGTTCCCATTGAGACACCCCATATCATTTGCCATTCAAACACCCCATACCAGTTGCCATGGAAACAGGCCAGTCCTATGGCCCTGGAGACACTCCACACCAATTCCCATGGAGACACAGCAGAGCAGTTCCCATGGAGACAATCCTCGACAGTATTCATGGAGACATCCGAGACTAGTTCTCATGGTGACACCCCATATCAATTGCCATACAGACATCCAATACCAGTTGCCATGAAAAGATGCCAGTCCAGTTACTATGGAGACACCCCAGACCAGTTCCCATGGAGACACCCAAGAACAATACTCATGGAGACACCCTATACCAGTTGTTATGGTTACACACAAGTCCAGTTGCCTTGGAGACACCACAGACCAGTTCAGATGGAGACACCACAGACTTGTTACAATGGAGGCAGACCAGACCAGTTCCCATGGAGTCACCCCAGGCAAGTTCACGTGGAGACACCCCAGAGAAGTTTACATGAAGAAACACCAAAACAGTTCCCATGGAGATACCCCAGACAAGTACTCATTGAGACACCCAGACCAATACTCATGGAGATACCCCAGACCAGTTCCAATGGAGAAACCCCAAACCAGTTCCAATGGAGACCACCCCCCCCCGCCCCGACCAGTTCGCATGGAGACACCCAGACCAGTTCTCATGGAGACAAGCCTGACCAGTACTCCTGGGCACGTGAAACCAGTTCCCATTGAAACTCCCCATAATATTTGTCATGGTGACACCACATACCAGTAGCTATTTAAACATGCCAGTCCAGTTGCCATGGAGACACTCCAGACCAGTTCCCATGGAGACACACCAGACCAGTTTCCATGGATAAACCCCAGACCAATACTCATGGAGACACCCCAGACCAGTTCTAATGGAGCCACCACAGACTTGTTACCATGGAGACACCCCAGACCAGTTCCCATGGAGACACCCCAGGCAAGTTCACGTAGAGAAACACCAGATCAGTTTATATGGAGACATGCCAAAACAGTTCATGCTGACACTCCAGACGAGTATTCATTGAGACACCCAGACTAATACTCATGGAGACACAGGAGACTAGTTCCCATGGAGAAACTAATATCTGTACCCAGGGACACACCCCATACCAGTTCCCATGGAGACACACCAGATTAGTTCTAATGGAGACACACCAGACCACTTCGCATGGAAACACCCTAGACAAGTACTCATGGAGATACCCCAGACCAGTTCCCATGGAGACACCCTGGACCAGTACTCATGGAAAAACCCCAGACTAGTTTCCATGGAGACACCCCATACCAGTTGCTATAGAGACACACCAGACCAGTTGGTATAGTGACACTACAGACCAGTTCCCCTGAAGTCACCTGAGATTAGTTCCCATGGAGACACCAAATACCAGTTGCCATGGAAAGACGCCAGTCCAGTTCCCATGGAGACACCCCAGACCAGTTACCATGGATACACTCCAGACTAGTAATCATGGAGACAACCTAGATCAGTTCCCATAGATACACCACAAACCCGTTTTTATGAAGACACTGCACACCAGTTCTCAAGGGGACATCTGAGACTATTTCCCATGGAGAAACCCTATATTAGTTTATTTGGAAACACACCAGTCCAGTTGCCATGGAGACATCCCAGAGCAGTTCCCATGGAGACACCCCAGACCAGTTCCAATGGAGACACACCAGAATAGTTCCAATGGAGACCTCCTAGACCAGTACTCATGGAGACATCCCAGAACAGTTCCCATGGAGAAACCCCAGACCAATACTCATGCATACACCTGAGACTAGTTCCCATGGAGACACCCCATACCAGTTGCCATGGAAACACGCCAGGCCAGTTGCCATTGAGACACCCCAGACCAGTTCCCATGGAGACACCCCAGACCAGTTCCTATGGCGACACCCCAGACCAGTTCCTATGGTGACACCCCTGTCTGGCTCCCATGGAAACATCCAGTCTAGTTGCCATAGAGACACCCAAGATTATTTGCCATGGAGACACCCCTGACCAGTACTCTTGGAGACACCTGAGACTTGTTACAATGCAGAGACCACATACCAATTGCCATGGAGACACCCCAGATCATTTCCCATGGAGATACCCCAGACAAGTACCAATGGAGACACCCCAAACCAGTTCCCATGGAGATACACCAGTCCAGTTCCCATGGAGACACACCAGATCAGTCCTCTTGAAACACCTTAGACTAGTTCCCATGGGGACACCCCAGAGCAGTTGCCATAGAAACACACCAGACCAATTTTCCTGGAGACACCACAAACCAGTACTCTTGGAGACACCTGAGAGTAGTTCCCATGAAGACACCCCATACCAGTTGCCATGGAGAGAACCTATAGCAGTTGCCATGGAAACACGCCAGTCCAGTTTCCATGGAGACACCACAGTCCTGTTCCCATGGAGACACCCCAGACTAGTACTCATGTAGGCACACTAACATAGTTCTCAGGGAGACTCCCCATACCAGATGACATGGAGACACCCCATATCAGTTTCCATGGAGACACGTCAGAACGCTTCCCATGGAGGCACCCCAGACCAGTACTTATGCAGACTCTTGAAACTAGTTCACATGGAGACGCCCCAGTCTGGCTCCCATGAAAACATGCCTTTCAAGTTGCCATGGATACATCCCAGACCAGTTCCCATGGAGACACCCCAGGTCAATTTTCATGGCGGCATCCCGATCTTTCTCCCTTGGAAACATGCCAGTCAAGTTGCAATGGAGACACTCCAGACCAGTTGCCATGGAGTCTCCCAAGACTAGTACTCATGGAAACAACCCAGATCAGTTCCCATGGACACACCATAGACCAGTTCCCAAGAAGACACCATACACAAGTACTCATGGAGACACCCAAGACTAGTTCCCAAGGAGACACCCCATATCATTTTTCATGCAAACACACCATACCAATTACCACAGAAACAGACCAGTCCCATTGCCAAGGAAACAAGCCAGTCCAGTTGCCATGGAAACACACCAGTCCAGTGGCCATGGAGCCACCCAACAACAATTCCAATGGAGACACCACAGACCAGTTACATGGAGTCAACCCAGACCAGAACTCATGGAGACACCCGGGACTAGTTCCCATGGAGAAAACCCATAGCAGTTGCCATAGAAACTCGCCATTCTAGTTGCCATGTAGATATCCCAGACTAGGTCCCATGGATATACTCCAGACCAGTAGTCATGGAGACACCAGAGATTAGTTCCCTTTGAAACACTCCATATCAGTTGACAGGCTAACACCCCATACCAGTTGCCATGGAAATAGGCCAGTCCAATTGCTCTGTAAACAGGCCAGTCCAGTGGCCATGGAGACACCCCATACCAATTCCCATGGAGACACCAGAGAGCAGTTCCCATGGAGACAACCCACGCCAGTATTCATGGAGACATCCAAGACTGGTTCTCATGTTGACACCCCATATTAGTTGCATTACAGACACCCTATACTAGTTGCCATTAATAGATGCCAGTCAAGTTGCTATGGAGACACCCAAGTGGCGATGGAGACACACCAACCAGTTGGCATTGAGACACCTCAGAGCAGTTCCCATGTAGACCTCCCAGACCAGTTCCAATGTAGACACCCAAGACTAGTTCCCATTAAGACACCCCATACCAGTTGCCATGGAAACAGGCCAGTCCAGTTGACATAGAGACACCTCAGACCTGTTTCAATGGAGTCACCCCAACCAGTTCCCATAGAGACACTTCAAACCATTTCCCATGTAGACACCACAGACTAGTAACCATGGAGAAACCCCATATCATTTCATGGACACTCGAGACTAGTTCCCACTTAGGATAGTTCCCACTTAACATTTGCCATGGAGACACCCCATACCAGTTGCCATTTAAAAATGCCAGTCCGGTTTCAATAGAGACACCACAGACAAGTTCCCATGGAGACACACCAGACCAGTTCCCATGGAGACACCACAGGTGAGTACTCATGGAGACATCCAAGGCTAGTTTACATAGAGACACTGCATAATATTGGTCATGGACACCCCAGACCAGTTCCCATGGAGATACCCAAATCAAGTACTGTTAGAGACACCCAACTAGTTCCTATGGAGACACACCATACATGTTGCTATGGAGACTCATGGAGACAGCCAGATAATTCTCATGGAGACACCTGAGATTAGTTCCCATGGAGAACACCAGACCAGTATGCATGGAGACACCCCAGACCAGTTGCCATGGAGACACCACAGACCAGATCCCATAGAGACAACCCAGAATACTTTCCATGGGGTCAACCCATGCCAGTTGCCATGGAATAATGCCAGTCCAGTTGGCATGGAGAAACCCCAGAAAAGTTCCCATGGAGAAACCTCAGACCAGTTCCCATGAAGACACCCAAGCACAGCACTCATGGAGATACCCGAGACAAGTTTTCATGGAGACACCCCAGACAAGTACTCATGGAAACGCTTGAGACTAGTTCCCATTGAGACACCTCATATCAGTTGCCATGCAAACACCCCATACTAGTTACCATGGAAACAGGCCAGTCCCATTGCCTTGGAAACACGCCAGTCCAGTTGCCATGGAAACAGGCCAGTCCTATGGCCATGGAGACACCCCATACGAATTCCCATGGAGACACACCAGAGCAGTTCTCATGGAGACAACCCAAGCCAGTACTCATGGAGACATCCGAGACTAGTTCTCATGGTGACACCCCATATCAGTTGCCATACAGACATCCAATACCAGTTGCCATGAAAAGATGCCAGTCCAGTTACTATGGAGACACCAGTTGCCATGACCAGTTGCCATGGAAACAACCAAGACCAGTTTCAATGGAGGCACCCCAGTCTAGTTTCCATGCAGACATTCCAGACCAATTCCAATGTAGACACCTGAGTATAGTTCCCATTAACACACCCCATACCAGTTGCCATGAAAACAAGTCAGTCCAATTACCATGGAGACACCTCAGACCTGTTCCAATGTAGTCAGGCCAACCAGTTCCCATGGAGTCACCCCAGGCAAGTTCACATGGAGACACCCCAGAGAAGTTTCCATGAAGAAACGCCAAAACAGTTCCCATGGAGATACTCCAGACGAGTACTCACTGAGACACCCAGACCAATACTCATGGAGATACCCCAGACCAGTTCCAATGGAGAAACCCTAGACCAGTTCCCATTGAGACAGCCCACACCAGTACCCATGGAGACACCCCAGACCGGTTCCCATGGAGACACCCCAGAGTAGTTCCAATGGAGACCCCCCAGACCAGTTCGCATGGAAACAGCCCAGAACAGTTCTCATGGAGACACACCAGACCAGTACTCTTGGGCATCCGAGACCAGTTCCCATTGAGACTCCCCATAAAATTTGTCATGGTGACACCACATACCAGTAGCTATTTAAATATGCCAGTCCAGTTTCCATGGAGACACTCCAGACCAGTTCCCATGGAGACACACCAGACCAGTTCCCATGGAGAAACTGCAGACCAATACTCATGGAGACACCCCAGACCAGTTCTGATCAAGAAACCCCAAGCAAGTACACCTGGAGTCACCCCAGACCAGTTTCCATGGATACACGCCAGAACAGTTCATGGAGAGACCCCAGATGAGTACTTATTGAGACACCCAGACCAATACTCATGGAGACTCTGGAGACTAGTTCCAATGGAGACACCCAGCCAGGACCCATGGAGATACCCCAGACCAATTCCCATGGTGGCATCACAGTCTTGCTCCCATGGAAACATGCCAGTCAAGTTGCAATGAAGACACTCCAGACCAGTTCCCATGGAGACACACCAGACCAGTTATCATGGAGTCCCTGGAGACATGTTTCACTTGAGACACACCATAATATTTGACATGGACACACCCCATACCAGTTTCATGGAAACACGACATTTCAGTTGCCATGGAGACACCCCAGAACACTTCCCATGGAGGCACCCCAGAGCTGTTCCCATGGAGAAACCCCAGATCAGTACTCATGAAGACACATAAGATTATTTTCCATGGAGACACCCCAAACCAGTTCCTATGGAGATACCAAAAACCAGTTCCCATGGAGACACCCAAGACTAATTGCCATGGAGACACCCCAGACCACTTGCCATGGAAACACGGCAGTCCATTTCTCATAGATCACAGACCAGTTGCCATGGAAACATCCCAGACCAGTTCCTCTGGAGACACCACAGAACAGTACTCATGGATATACCCTGTACTAGTTCCCAATGAGACACCCCATATCAGTTGCCATGCAGACAACTCATACCATTTACCATGGAATCCTGCCATTACAGTGTCCTTGGAGACACCCCAGTCCATTACTCATGGAGACACCCAAGACTACATTCCATGAGGCACCCCATACCACTTGCTATGCATACACTCCAGACTAGTTGCTATCAAGACACCACAGACCAGTTCGCATGGAGAAACGCCAGTCAAGTTGCCATGGAGACACCCCAAACCAGTACTAATGGAATCACACCAGACCAGGTCCCATGGAGATACCCCATATCAGTTGCCATAGAGAGACCTCAGACCAGTTGCCATTGAGACACCACAGACCAGTTCCCATAGAGACACCCTAGACCAGTTGCAATGGAAAAACGCCAGTTCATTTGCCATGGACACACCTCAGTACAGTACTCATGGAGACACCCCAGAGTAGTTCCAATGGAGACACCCCAGACCAGTTCCCATGGAAACACATCAGTCCAGTGGCCATGGAGACACCCCAGGCCAGTGGCCATGAAATTGCCCTGACCAGTTCTCCTAGAAACACTTCAGACAAGTATTCATGGAGACACCAGAGACTAGTTTCCATACTAGTTACAATGGAAACACGCCAGAACAGTTGCTATGCAGACACTGAAGATGAGTTCATATGGAGATACCCCAGACCACTTCCCATGGAGACACCCCAGACCAGTTGCAATGTAAACACACCAGTCCAATTGCCATGGTTACAACCCAGACCAGTTCCCATGGAGACACCCCAGAACACTACTCATGGATACACCAGAGACTAGATCACATGGAGACATCCCATAACAGTTGCCATGGAAAGATTCCAGTCCAGTTGCCATGAAGACTCCCCAGACCAGTTCTCATGGAGACACCCCAGAGCAGTACTATTGGAGACACTACAGACTTGTTCCCATGGAGGCAAACAAGAACAGTACTCATGGAGACACTGCAGACTAATTCCAATTGAGACACTCCATACCACTTGCCATGGACACACACCACACCATTATCCACGGAAACACCCCAGTTGCCAAGGACACACCCCAGGCCAGTTCCAATGGAGACACCCCAGACCAGTCCCATGGAGACACAGCAGACCAGTTGCCATGGAAACACGCCACTCCAGTTGCTATGGAATCACGCCAGTCCTGTTGCCATGGAGACACCCCAGACCAGTTCTCATGGAGACACTCCAGACAAGTACTCAGGGAGACACCTGAGACTAGATCCCATGAGACACCCCATATCAGTTGCGATTGATACACTCCAGACTATTTGCAATGGAGACATTCCAGACCAGTTCCCATGAGGACAGAACAGACCAGTTCCAAGGACACAAGCCAGACCAGTTGCAATGGAAACACGCCAGTCCAGTTGCCATAGAGACAGCCCTGACCAGTTCCAATGGAGACACGCCAGACAAGTTCCCATTTAGGAACCACAGACCAGTTCCCATGGAGACACCCCAGACCAGTTTCAATGGAATCATGCCAGTACAGTTGCCAAGGAAACACCCCAGAGCAATTCCCATGGAGACACCACAGACCAGTTGCCATGGAAACATGCTAGTGCAGTTGACATGGAGACACCACAGTCCAGTTTCCAGGGAGACACCCTAGACCAGTTCCCATGGCGACACCCCAGATGAGTTTCCATGGAGACATCCCAGACCAGAACTCATGGAGACACCTGAGACTAGTTCCCATGGCCACATCACATATATGTTGCCATGCAGACACCCCTTACAAGTTGCCATGGAAACAAGGCACTCTAGTTGCCATGGAGACACCCATGACCAGTTCCCATGGAGACACCCCAGACTAGTACTCATCGAGACACCAGAGACTAGTTTCCATGGAGATACCCCATACCAGTTGCCATGGAACTACACCAGACAAGTTCCCATGGAGACACCCAGACCAGTTCCAATGGAGAAACCACAGGCCACTACTCATGGAGACACCCCAGACGAGTTTTTATGGAGACAACCCATAGCAAATGCTATGGAAACACCCCAGTCAAGTTGCCATGGTTACACCCCTGACAAGTTTCCATGGAGACACCCCAAATGATTTCCCATGGTGACAACCCATACTACTTGCCATGGAAACATGCCAGTCCAGTTGCCATGGAGACACCGTAGTCTAGTTCCCCTGGAAACCACTGACCAGTACTCATGGCTACACCTGAGACTAGTTCCCATGAAGAAACCCCAAAGCAGTTGCCATGGAAACAAGCCAATCCAGTTGCCATGTAGAAACCTCAGAGAAGATCTAATGGAAAAAATCCAGAACAGTTCCCATGGAGACACACCAGACCAGTTCTCATGAAGACACCGTAGACTAGTTCCAATTGAAACATCCCAAACCATTTGCCATGGACACACCCCATACCAGTTGCCATGGAAATATGCTGCTCCAGTTTCCATATAAACACCCCAGACCGGTTCCCTTAGAAACTCCAGAGCAGTTCTCATGGAGACACCTGGGACTTGGTACCATGGACACACCCCTTCTCAGCTGCTTGGAGACATCACAGTGCAGTTGCCCTGGAAACACCCCAGTCCAGTTTCCATGGAAATACTCAGACTAGTTCCCATGGAGACTCGCCAGACAAGAACCCATGGAGACGCCCCAGACCAGTTCCCATGGAGACACCACAGGCCAGTACTCATGTGGACCCCTGAGACTAGTTCCCATGGAGAAACCACAGAACAGTTACCATGGAGAAACCCTAGACAAGTTGCAATGGAAACACACCAGTCCAGTTGCCATGGAGACACCGCAGAACAGTACTCATGGAGACAACCAAGACTAGTTCCCTTGGGGACACCCTGGATCAGCTCCCATGGAAACACACCAGTACAGTTAACAAGGAGAATCCCAGTCCTGTTTCCATGGAAAAAACCCATACCAGTTCCACTGGAGACACCCCAGACCAATACTCATGGAGACACCAGAGACTAGTTTCCAGCGAGTCAGCCCATACCAGTTGCCAAGGAAATATGCCAGTCCAGTTGCGATGGAGAAACATCCCACCAGTTCCAATAGAGACACCCCAGACTACTTGCCATGGAAAAACTATAGTCCAGTTGTCATGGAGACACTCCACTCCAGTTACTATGGAGACACATTAGACCAGTTTCCATGGTGAAACCCTAGACAAGTTCCCATGTATACAACCCAGACCAGTACTCATGGAGACACCTGAGACTATTTTCCATATAGACACCCCATACCACTTTCCATGGAAACACAGCAGACCAGTTTCCATGGATACACCTGAGACCAGTTCCCATGGGGACACTCCAGATCAGTACTCATGGAAACAACCTAGACTAGTTCCCATGGAGAAACACCATACTAGTTGCCATGGTAAAACGCCAGTCCAGTTGTCATGGAGACTCCACAAACCAGTTTCCATGGAAACACCCCAACCAGTTCCCATGGAGACTAGGCAAACAAGAATCCATGGAGACACCATAGACCAATTCTCATGGTGACATCACAGACCAGTACTCATGTGGACACCAGAGAGCAGTTCCCATGGAGACACTGCAGACCAGTTCCCATGGAGACAACCCAGATCAGTGCCAATAGAGATACCCCAGACCAGTTCCAATGTAGATACCCCAGACCAGTTCCCATTGAGACACCCCAGGCAAGTACTCATGGAGACACCTGAGACTCGTTCCCATGGAGACATCACATATCTGTTGCCATGCAGACACCCATACCAGTTGCCATGGAAACACGGCAGTCCAGTTGCCATGGAATCACCCAGGAACAGTTCTCATGGAGACACCCCAGACCAGTGCTCATGGAAACACCAGACCAGTTCCTATGGAGACACCCCACAACAGTGCTAATGGAGGCAACCTACACTAGTTCTCACGGGGACAACCCAGACCAATTCCCATGGAATCTCACAAGATCAGTTACCATGGAGACACCCCAGTCTATTTGCCATGGAAACACCCTAGACTAATTCCCCTGGAGACATAACAGACCAGTACTCATGGAGAATCTGGAGACTAGTATCCATGGAGACAGCTCATAAAAGTTGCCATGGAAACACACCAGTCCAATTGCCATGGACGCACCTCAGACCAGTTCCGATAGAGACATCCCAGACCACTTCCCATGAAGACACCGCAGAACAGTATTCTTGGAGACACAAGGGACTAGTGGCCATGGAGACACTCCATATCAATTGTAATGCAGGCACCCCATACAAGTTGCCATGGAAATACGCCAGTCCAGTTGACATGGAGAAACCCCAGATGAGTTCCCATGGAGAAACAGCAGACCAGTTCACATGGAGACACCCCAGACCAGTTGCAATGGAAACACGCCAGAACAGTTGTCTCGCAGACACCCAAGACCAGTTCCCATGGAGAAACTGCAGAACAGTTCCAAAGGAGACACCCCAGAACAGTAATCATGGAGACAACCGAGACTAGTTCCCATGCAGATACCCCATAACAGTTGTCATGGAAACATCAGTCTAGTTGCCATGAAGACAACCCAGACAAGTTCCCATGGAGACACAGCAGACCAGTACTTATGGAGACACTAGAGACTAGTTCCTATGAGACACACCAAAAACAGTTGCTATAGAGACACCACAGACCAGTTCCCATGGAGACATGCCAGTCAAGTTGACATGGAATCACCCCAGACAAGTTCCCAAGGAGACACCAAAGACCAGTTCCCATGGAGACAGCCAAGTCTAGTTCCCATGGAAAAACCCCATTTCAGTTGCAATGCAGACACCCGAGACCAGTTCCCAAGGAGAAACCAAAGAACAGTTCCCATGGAGACACCCAAGTCTAGTTCAAATGGAGATACCCCATATGAGTTGCATTGGAAAAACACCAGTTCAGTTGCCATGGAGACACCTCAGAGCAGTTGACATGGATACACCAGAGACTAGTTCCCATGGAGACACCCCATATCCGTTGCCATGCAGACACCCCATACCAGTTGCCATGGAAACATTTAAGTCCAGTTGCCATGGAGACACCCCAGATCAGTTCCCATGGAGAAACCCCTGAGCAGTTCCCATGGAGAAACCCAAGACAAGTTGCCATGGAAACATGCCAGTCCAGTTGCTATGGAGACACCCAAGACAAATTCCCATGGAGTCACCCCAGACTAGTACTCATGGATACACCCTAGACTAGTTCCCATGGAGACACCCTATACCAGTTGACATGAAAACATGCCAGTCCAGTTGCCATGGAGACACCCCAGACAGGTTCCCATGAAGAAACTGCAAACCAGTTCACATGGAGAAATCCAAGACCAGTTGCAATGGAAACAGGCCAGTCCAGTTGCTGTGGAGACACCCTATAGAAGTTCCCATGGAGACACCAAAGACCAGTACTCATAGAGAAAACCGAGACTAGTTCCCATGGGGACACCCCAGACCAGTTCCCAGAGAAACATGCCAGATCAGTTACCATGGAGACACCCAAGTCCATTTGCCATGGAAACACCGCAGACCAATTCCTCTGTAAACACCCCAAAACAGTACTCAGGGATAAACCAGAGACTAGTTCCATTTCAGAAAACCCATTTCATTTGCCATGGACACACCAAATACAAGTTGCCATGGAAACACGCCAGTCCAGTTGCCATGGAGGCACCCCAGTCCAGTGGGCATAGAAACACTTCAGACCAGTTCCGCTGGACACCACAGACCAGTACTTGTGGAGACAATGGAGACAAGTTCCCATGGAGACACCACAAAGCAGTAGTCATAGAAACACGCCAGTTCAGTTGCCATAGAGACACCCCAGACAAGTTCCCATTGAAAAACCCCAGACCTGTACTCATGGAGACACCTGAGGCTAGTTCCCATGGAGAAACCACAGACAAGTTACCATGGAGAAACCCCAGAGCAGTTGAAATGGAAACAGGCCAGTCCAGTTGCCATGGAGGCCACCTAGAGAAGTTACAATGGAGACACCACAGATGAGTTCCCAAGAAGACAACCAATACCAGTTGCCATGGGAAAACGCTGGACCAGTTGCCATGATGACGCCCCAGACCAGTTCCCCTGGTGATCCCAGACCAGTACTCATGGAGACACCCAAGACTAGTTCCCGTGGAGAAACCTGATACCAGTTGCCATGGAAACATGCCAGTCCAGTTGCCATTGATACACCCCAGAGAAGTTCCCATGAAGAAACCCCAGAACAGTTCCCATGGAGACACACCAGACCAATACTCATGGAGACACTCAAATTAGTTTCCGTGGAGACACACCATACCAGTTGCCATGTAAACATGCTGGTCCAGTTGCCATAGAAACGCCCCAGACCAGTTCCCTTGGAAACCCCAGACCAGTACTCATGGAGACACCAGAGACTCCGTCCCATGGAGAAGGTCAGACCACTTTCCATGGAGACACCCCAGAACAGTACTCATGGAGATTACTGAGACTAGTTCCCATGGGGAACCCCACAACAGTTGCCATGGAAACATGCCAGGCCAGTTGCCATTGAGACACCCCATATCTGTACTCTTGGAGACACCCTAGACTAGTTCTCATGGGGACACCATAGACTTGTTGCCATGGAAACACACCAGTCCAGTTGCCATGGAGATACCACAAACCAATTCCTATGGAGACACCACAGAACAGTACTCATGGAGAGAACCAAGACTCATTCCCATGGGGACACCCCAATCCAGTTCTCATGGAAACACACCAATCCAGTTAACATAGAGGCAACCCAGTCCAGTTTCCATGGAAACAACCCAGACAAGTTCCCCTGGAGACACCGCAGACCAGTACTCATGGAGACACCGGATACTACTTTCCATGGAGACAGCATATACCAGTTGCCATGGAAACAGGCCTGTCCAGTTGCCTTGGAGACACCCCAGACCGGTTCCCATTGAGACACTTGAGATAGTTCCCATGGAAAAAACTTCATATCAGTTGCCATTCAGACACCCCATACCAGTTGCCATAGAAACACCCGAGAAAAATTCCCCTAAGGCATCAGACCAGTTCTCATGGAGACACCTGAGACCAGCTCTCATAGAGACACCCCATACCAGTTGCCATAGAAAAGTGCCAGTCCAGTTCTCATGGAGACACCCCAGAGAAGTTCCCTTGTAGAAACCCCAGAACAGTTCCCATGGAGACACTGAATACTAGTTCCAATTGAGACACATCATACCATTTGCATGGACACACCCCATACCAGATACCATGGAAACACGCCAGTCCAGTTGCCATGGAGATACCCCAGATAAGTTTTAATGGAGAATGCACAGACCAGTTCACATGGAGAAACCCAAGAGCAGTTGCAATGGAATCAGGCCAGTCCAGTTGCCATGGACACATGCCAGACAAGTTCCAATGGAGAACACCCAGAGCAGTTCCCATGGAGAAACACCATAAAATGTTCCATGGTAAAACACCAGTCCAGTTGCCATGAGATACCCCCGACCAGTTCCCATGGAGATACACCAGAATAGTTCCCATGGAGACATGTCAAGACCAGTTCCCATGGAGACACCCCAGACGAGTACTCAATAGTCACCGAGACCATGGAGACAACAGAGACTAGTTCCGTTGTAGACACCCAAGACCAGTACTCATGGAGACATCCCAGACGAGTTACCATGGAGACACCCCAGATGAGTTCCCATGGAGACAACCAATACCAGTTGTCATGGAAACATGCCAGTCCAGTTACTATGGAGACAGCCCAATCCTGTTCCCATGGAGACTCCCCAGCCCAGTTCCGATGGAGAAAGCCCTGAGAAGTAATCATGAGTCAGCCAGACCAGCACTCATGGAGAAACCCAAGACTAGTTTCCATGGAGACACCCCAGATCAGTTGCCATGGAGACACCACAGACCAGTTCCAATGGAGACACCCAAGACCAGTTCCCATTGAGACAGCACAGACCAGTAATCATGGAGACACCCGAGACCCCAAACCACCTGTTTGGAGACACCGCAGGATAGTTGCCCTGGGCCGGGACCGGTTTGGCTCAATGGATAGAGCGTCGGCTTGGGGACTGAAAGGTCCCGGGTTCGATTCTGGTCAAGGGCATGTACCTTGGTTGAGGGCATATCCCCAGTAGGGGGTGTGCAAGAGGCAGCTGATCGATGACTCTCTCTCATCCATGTTTCTAACTCTCTATCTCTCTCCCTTCCTCTCTGTATAAAAATCAATAAAATATATTAAAAAAAAAAGAATATTTGCCCTGGAAATATCCAAGTCCAGTTTCCATGGAAAAACCCCAATCCAGTTGCTATGGAGACACCCTAGACCAGTTCCCATGGCGAAACCCTACAAGAGTTCACATGGAGACAACCCAGACCAGTACTCATGGAGACACCTGATACTAGTTTCAATGTAGACACCCCATACCAGTTGCCATGGAAACACAGCAGACAAGGTTCCATGGAGACACCCGAGACCAGTTCTCATGTTGACTCCCTAGATCAGTACTCTTGTAGACACCCCAGACTAGTGCCCATGGAGAAACACCATACCAGTTGCCATGGTAAAACGCCAGTCCAGTTCTCATGGAGACACCACAAACCAGTTCCCATGGAGACACCCCAGCCCTGTTCCGATGGAGAAACCCCTTATAGTACTCATGAGTCAGGCAAACCAGCACTCATGGAGATACCCAAGACTAGTTCCCATGGAGACATTGCAGACCAGTTCCAATGGAGACACCCCAGACCAGTTCCCATTGTGACACCCCAGACCAGTACTCATGGAGACAACCAAGACTCCTTCCAATGGATACACCCCTTACGAGCTGCTCTGAGACAACCCAGACCAGTTGACTTGGAAACAGAGCATTCCAGTTTCCTTGGAAACACCCCGACCAGTTCCCATGGAGACTCGCCAGACAAGAACCCATGGGGACACCCCAGACCAGTTCCCATGGTGACACCTCAGAGCAGTACTAATGTGGACACCCAAGGCTAGTTCCCATGGAGAAACTGCAGACCAGTTCCAATGGAGATACCCCAGACCAGTTCCCATTGATACACCACAGTACAGTACTCATGGAGACACCTGAGACTAGTTCCCATGCAGAGACCACAAATCTATTGCCATGCAGACACCCGATACCAGTTACCCTGAAGACCCCAGACCAGTACTCATGGAGACACCCGAGTCGGGTTCCCATGGAGACACTTCGTTCTAGTTTCCATAGAAACACCCAGAGCAGTTCCCATGGAGACTCGCCAGACAAGAACCGATGGAGACTCCCCAGACAAGTATGCAGGTGGATACCCGAGACTAGTTCCCATGGAGACACTTCATATCAGTTGCCAAGCAGACACCCCATACAAGTTACCATGGAATCACGCCAATCCAGTTGCCATGGAGAAATCTAAGACCAGTTCCAAAGGAGAAACCCCAGATCACAGACAGTACTCATGGAGACACCCTAGACTACTTTCAATGGAGAAACACCATACCAGTTGCCATGGTAAAACGCCAGTCCAGTTGCCATGGAGACAATACAAACCAGTTCCCATGGAGACTCCCCAGCACAGTTCCTATGGAAACACCCCAGATAAGTACTCATGAGTCTAGTTCTCATGGAGACACCCCATAACAGTGGCCATAGGATACCCGAGAACAGTTCCCATGGAGATACCCCAGACCAGTATTGTTGGAGAAACCCAAGACTAGTTCCCATAGAGACACCCAGACAAGTAAACATGGACACCACAGAGAAGTTCTTATGGATCAGGTGCTATAGAGCCACCAGAGATGAGTACTCGTGGAGAAACCCAGACCAATTCTCATGGAGACACCAGAGATTAGTTCCCATGGAGACACCCAGACAAGTACACATGGAGACACCACAGACTACTTTCCATGGATTCACACCATACCAGTTGCCATGGAATCACGCCAGTACAGTTGGCATGTAGACACACCACACAAGTTTCCATGGAGAAAACTCAGGCCAGTTCCCATTAGGCACCCAAGAACAGTACTCATGGAGACACCCTATACCAGTTGTTATGGTAACACGCAAGTTCAGTTGCCATGGAGACACCCCAGACAAGTTCTGATGGAGACACCAAAGACCTGTTAGAATGGAGACACCTCAGATCAGTTCCCATGGAGACACCCAGGCAAGTTCACCAGAAGAAACCCAGACCAGTTTCCATGGAAACTCACCAGTCCAGTTGCCATGGAGATACCACAGACAAGTTCCAATGGGGACACCCTAGACCAGCACATAGAAGTTGCTATTGAAATACCCCAAACCAGTTCACATGGAGACACCCCAGACCAGTTTCCATGGAGACACCTCAGATCAGTTGCCATGGAGACACCCCAGAGCAGTACTCATGAATACACCCATGTGTCTTGGAGACACATGAGAATAGTTCCCAGGAGAATACCCATACCATTTCCCATGGAGACACCCTAGACCAGTACTTATGCAGACACCTAAGCCCATTTCCCATGGAGATATCCTATGTTAATTCCTATGGAAACAGGCCATTCCAGTTTCTACGGAGACAACCCAGTTCCCATGGAGACACCCAAGTCTGGATCCCATGGAAACATGCCGGTCAAATTGCCATGGTGACACCCCAGACCATTTGCAATGGAGACTACCCAGACCAGTACTCTTGAAATACCAGAGAGTTGTTCTCATAGAGAGACTCTATACCAGTTGCATGGAGACACCCCAGACCAGTTCCCATGGAGAAACCCCAAACAGTATTCTTGGAGACAACCAAGATCAGTTCCCATGGACAAACCCCAGACCAGTTCCTATGGAGATACCCCAGATCAGTACTCTTGGAGACACCAGAGCCTAGATCCCATGGAGACACCCCAGACCAGATGCCATGGAAATATGCCCATCCAGTTCCCATGGAGACGCCCCATACCAGTTGCCATGGGAACATGACAGGCCAGTTACCATTGAGACACCCCAGACAAGAACTCATGGAGACACACGAGGCTAGTTCCCATGGACATTCTGCAAACCAGTTGCTATTTAGACACCCCAAATCAGTTCACATGGAGACATCCCAGAGCACTACTCATGGAGATACCCAAACCAGTACTCATGGAGACACCTGAGAATAGTTCCCAGGAGAACACCCAGACATTTACCATGGAGAAACCCCAGACCAGTACTTATGCAAACACCTGAGACTAATTCCCATGGAGACATCCTATATTAGTTTCTAGGGAAACAGGCCAGTCCAGTTCCCATGGAGGCACCCAAGACTAGTACTCCTGGACACAACCCAGATCAGTTCCCATGGACACAGCCCAGGCCAGTTTCATGGAAACACCACACACCGGTACTCATGGAGACACCGGAGACTAGTTCCTATGGAGAAACCCATACCAGTTGACATAGAAACACGCCAGTCCAGTTGCCATGAAGACACCACAGACCAGTTCCCCTGGAGACAACCAAGGCCAGTACTCATGAAGACACCCGAGACTAGTTCCCATGGAGAAACCCCATACCAGTTGCAATGGAGACAACCCCAGACAAGTTCACATGGAGACACCACAATATGGTTCCCACTGAAAAACGCCAGTACAGTTGCCATGGAGACACCCCAAACCAGTTTCCATGGAGACACATCATACCGGTTCCCATGGAGAAACACCAGTCCAGTTGCCATGGAGACACCTTAGACATGTTCCTACGGAATCACCCCAACCACTTCCCTTGTAGAGACACCACACCAGTTCCCATGGAGACACCCCAGACCAGTACTCAAGGACAATGGACACTAGTTTCCATTGAGATTCCCCATAACATTTGCCATGGAGACCCCCCCATACCAGTTGCCTTTTAAACACTCCAATCCAGTTGACATAGAGACACCCCAGACCAATTCCCATGGCGACACACTAGACCAGTTCCCATAGAGACACCCCAGACCAGAACTCATGGAGACACCGCGAGACTAGTTCACATGCAGACACGCCATAACGGTGGCCATGGAGACACCCCAGACCAGTTCCCTTGGAGATATCCCAGACCAGTACTGTTGGAGATACCCAAGACTAGTTCCCATGGAGACACACCAAATCAGTTGCTATGGAGACACCCCAGTAGAGTACTCATGGAGAAACCTTGACCCATTCTCATGGAGACACCAGAGACTAGGTCCCATGGAGACACTCAGACCAGTACCCATGGAGACACCCAGACCAGTACCGATGGAGACACCCCAGGGCAGTTGCCATTGAGACATCCCAGACCAGTTCCCCTGGAGACACCCAGAATAGTTTCCATGGAGTCACAACAAACCACTTGTCATGGAATCACGCCAGTCCAATTGGCATGGAGACATCCCTGACAAGTTCCCTTGGTGAAATCTCAGACCAGTTCCCATGGAGATATCTAAGAACAGTACTCATGAAGACTCCCTATAACAGTTGCCATGGTAACACGCCAGTCCAGTGGCCATGGAGACACCTTAGACCAATTCCGATGAAGACACCATAGACTTTTACCATGGAGACACCCCAGACCAGTTTTCATGGAGACACGGCAGAACAGTTTCCATGGAGTCAACCCAGACAAGTACTCATTGAGACACCCAGGCCAATACTAATGGAGACAGTGGAGACTAGTTCCCATGGAGACACCCAGACCAGTACCCATAGAGACACCCCAGACCAGATTCCATGGAGACACCCCAGACTAGTTCCAATAGAGACCCCCAGACCAGTTTGCATGGAGACAACATAGACTAGTTCACATGGAGTCACCCCATAACAGTGGCCATGGAGACACCCCAGATGAGTAGTGTTGGAGATACCCAAGACTAGTTCCCAGGGAGACACAACATACCAGTTGCTATGGAGACACCCCAGATGATTACTCAAGGATATACCCAGACTAATTCTCCTGAAGACACCGGAGACTAGTTCCCATGGAGACACACAGACCAGTACCAATGGAGACACCCCACACCAGTTCCCATGGAGAAACACCAGACCAGTTCCAATGGAGACCCCTAAACCAGTACTCATGGAGACACACCAGACCAGTTCCCATGGAGACCCACTAGACCACTTCCCATGGAGAAAGCCCAGACTAGTTTCCATGGAGTCACTCCAAACCAGTTGCCATGGAAACAGGCCAGTCCAGTTGCCATGGAAACACACCAATCAAGTTGCCATGGAGAAACCCCAGGCAAGTTAACATGTAGACATCCCAGACCAGTTTCTATGGAGACACTCCACAACAGTTCCCATGGAGACATGCCAGATGAGTACTCATTGAGACACCCAGACCAATACTAATGGAGACAGTGGAGACTAGTTCCCATGGAGACACCCAGACCAGTACCCATGAAGACACCCTATACCAGTTTCCATGGAGACACCCCAGAATAGTTCCAATGAAACCTACCAGACCTGTTCGCATGGAGACACCCCAGACCAGAACTCATGGAGACACCTGAGACTAGTTCCAATGGAGCCAAACAAAACCAGTTGCTATGGAGACACCCCAGACCAGTTGGTAGAGAGACACCCAGACCAGTTTCCATGAAGATAACCAAACCAGTTCAAATGAAGACACCTGAAACTAGTTCCCATGGAGGCACCAAATAACTGTTGCCATGGAAATATGCCAGTCCACTTCCCATGGAAACACCCCATACCAGTTCCCATGGAGACACACCAGACCAGTACTCATGGAGACACCCGAAAATAGTTCCCATGGAGATACCCCATACCAGTTGCCATGGAAACACGCCATTCCAGTTGCCTTGGAAACACCCCTGACAAGTTCTCATGGAGACACCCCAAACCAGTACTAATGGAGATAACCGAGACAAGTTCCCATTGAGACACCACAGATCAGTACTCATGGAAACACCTGAGACTAGTTCACATGGAGACACCCCATAAAAATGGCCATGGAGATACCCCAGACGAGTTCCCATGGAGATACCCAGACCAGTACTATTGGAGATACTGAGTAGTTCCCATGGAGACACACCATACCAGTTGCTATGGAGACACCACAGAGGAGTACTAATGGAGACAAAAAGACCAATTCTCATGGATTCACCAGAGATTAGTTCCCATGGAGAAACACAGACCAGTACACATGGGGACACCCCAGACTACTTCCCAAGGAGTCACCCCATAACAGTAGCCATAAAATCACGCCAGTCCATTTGGCAGGGAGACGCCACAGACAAGTTCCCATGGAGAAACCTCAGTCCAATTCCCATGAAGACACCCAGGAATAGTACTCATGGAGACACCCAAACCAGTTGTTATGGTAACACGCAAATCCAGTTGCAATGGAGACACCCCATACCAGTTCAGATAGAGAGACCACAGACCTGTTACAAGGGAGACACCTCAGACCAGTTCCAATGGAGACAACCCAGACCAGTTCCCATGGATACACCCCAGACCGTACTCATGGATACGTGAGACTAATTCCCATTGAGACACCCTATAACATTTGTCATGATGACAACTCATGCAGGTAGCCATTTAAACATGCCAGTCCAGTTGCTATGGAGACACCCCAGACCAGTACTCATGGAGACACCCTAGACCAGTTTCCACGGAGACACCTGAGACCAGTTCCAATAGATACACCCCAGACTAGTTTCCATGGAATCACCCCAGACAAGTACTCATGGAGACACCCAAGACTAGTTCCCATGGAGAGACCCCATACCAGTTGCTATGGAGAAAGCCCAGACCAATTGCTATAGCGACACTCCAGACCAGTTGCCATGGAGACACCTGAGTCTAGTTCTGATGGAGACACAAAATACCAGTTGCCATGGAAACACACCAGTCCAGTTCCCATGCAGACACCCCATACCTGTTCCCATGGAGATACCTAGACCAATTTTCATGGAGACAATGGAAATTAGTTCCCATGGAGACACCCAGACCAGTACACATGGATACACCCCAGACTATTTTCCATGGAGTCACCGCATAGCAGTTGCCATGGAATCACACCAGTCTCTTTGGCATGGAGACACAGCAGAACAGTTGCCATTGAAATATGCCAGTCCTCTTGCCATGGAGACATCCCAGACCAGTTCCCATGGAGACAAACCAGACAAGTACTCATGGAGACACCCGAGACTAGAACCCATGAGACAACCCATATCAGTTTTGATGGATACGCTCCAGACTATTTGCTTTTGAGACGTCCCAGACCAGATCCCATGGAGACACTCTAGTCAAGTTGCAATGGAGACACACCAGACCAGTTCCCATGAGGACAACACAGACAAGTTTCAAGGACACAAACCAGACCTGTAGCAATGGAAACACGCCAGTCCAGTTGCTATAGAGACACCCCTGACAAGTTCCCATGGAGACACGCCAGACAACTTCCCGTTTAGAGACCACAGACCAGTTCTCATGGTGACACCCCAGACCAGTTTGAGTGGAATCATGCCAGTACAGTTGCCAAGGAAACACCCCAGAGCAATTCCCATGGAGACACCCCAGACCACTTGCCATGGAAAGATGCTAGTTCAGTTGTCATGGAGACACCCTAGACCATTTCCCATGATGACACCCCAGAAGAGTTCCCATGGAGACAACCCAGACCAGTTCCCAGGGAGACACCGCTAAACCCGTTCCCATGGAAACACCCCAGACCAGTACTCATGGAGAAAACCAAGACTACTCACCAGGGAGATAACCAAGACCAGTTCCCATAGAAAAATATATGTCCAGTGGCCATAGAGACATCCAAGTCCAGTGGCCATGGAGACACCCCAGGCCAGTGGCCATGAAATTGCCCAGATCAGTTCTCCTGGAGACACCACAGACAAGTACTCATGGAGACACCAGAGACTAGTTTCCATGGAGACACCCCAAACCAGTTACCATGGAAACTTGCCAGAACAGTTGCCATGCAGACACTGCAGATGAGTTCCTATGGAGACACCAAAGACCACTTCCCATGGAGAAACCCCAGACCAGTTGCAATGTAATCATGCCAGTCCAATTGCCATGGATACAACCCAGACCAGTTCCCATGGAGACACTCCAGAACATACTAATGGATACACCCAAGGCTAGATCGCATGGAGACATCCCATAACAGTTGCCATGGAAAGATGCCAGTCCAGTTGCCATGGAAACTCCCCAGACAAGTTCTCATGGATAAACCCCAGACCAGTACTCTTGGAGACACTGCAGACTTGTTCCCATGGAGACAAACAAGACCTGTACTCATGGAGACACTGGAGACTAGTTCCAATTGATACACCACATACCATTTGCCATGGACACACTCCATACAAGTTGCCATGGAAAGATGTCAGTCCAGTTCCCATGGAGACACCGCAGACTAGTTGCCATGGAAAGATGACAGTCCAGTTGCCATGGAGAAACCCAGACCAGTTCCCATGGAAACAGCCAGACCAGTTCCCATGGAGACTCGCCAGACAAGAACCCATGGAGACACCCTAGACCTGTTCCCCTAGAGATACCGCAGACCAGTACTCATGTGGACACCCAAGACTAGTTCCATGGAGAAACCACATACCAGTTACCATGGAGAAACCCTATACAAGTTGCAATGGCAACACCAGTCCCGTTGCCATGGAGACATTTCATATCAGTTGCCATGCAGACACCCGATACCTGTTGCCATGGATACACGCCAGTCCAGTTGCCAAGGAAACACCCCAGACCAGTTCCCCTTGAGACATCAGACCAGTTCTCATGGAGACACTCGAGAATATTTCTCACCGAGACACCCCATACCAGTTGCCATAGAAACGTGCCAGTCCAGTTGCCATGGAGAAACCCCAGAGAAGTTCCCATGGAGAAACACCAGACCAGTTCTCATGGAGAAACCCAAGACAGTTGCATGGAAACATGCCAGTCCAGTTGCCATGGAGACACCCCGAATAAGTTCCCATGGAGAACCCCCAGACCAGTTCCCAGGTAGAAACACCATACCAGTCCATGGTAAAATGCCAGTCCAGTTTGCCTAAGTCACCCCCAACCAGTTCCACTGGATACTCCACAGACAGTTCCCATGGAGACACCACAGAACAGTTTCCATGGAGACACCCTGGACGAATACTCATGAGTCACCGAGACCAGCACTCATGGAGACACCCGAGACTAGTTCCCATGGAGAAACTCTATAACAGGTGCCATGGAAACACGCCAGTCAAGTTGCCATGGAAACACCCCAGACCAGTACTCATGGAGACACAGGAGACTAATTCCCAGGTATACACCCCAGACCAGGTCCTATGGAGACACCCCAGACCAGTTCCCATGGAGTCACCCCAGACTAGACCCCATGGAGACACCCCATACCAGTTTCCATGGAGAAACTCTATACCATTTGCCATGGACATACCCCATAGCAGTTGCAATGGAATCATGCCAGTACAGTTGCAATAGACACGCCAAACCAGTTCCCATGGAAAAACGCCAGTCAAGTTTCCATGGAGAAACATCAGACCACTTCCCATCATGACAACCCAGACCACTTGCCATCTAAACATGCCAGTCCAATTTTCATGGACACACCCTTGACCAGTTGCCATGGAGACACCCCAGACCAGTTTCAATGGAAACACGCAATTACTGTTACAAGGAAACAACACAGTGCACTTTCTATGAAGACACCCCAGAACACAACGCATAGAGACAACCTAGACTAGTTCCAATGAAAAACCCGAGACCACTTGCCATGGAAACACACCAGTCCAGTTGCCATAGAGACATCTCAGTCCAGTTGCCATGGAAACACGCCAGTCAAGTTTCCATGGAGAAAACCCATTCTAGTTCCAATGGAGAACCTCAGACCAGTTCCCATGGAGACACCCCAGACAATTTTCATGGAGACACACGAGACTAGTTCTCATGGATGTTGGGAGCCGAAAAAGAGTTAGTGACTACTTATCAGAACTTCTGTGACAAGCTGAGGTTTGGCAGTTAACTAGAAACAATCTAGCCGCTTATCTGGTCATTGATCAAGGCACACCTGTTGTGATAACTCCGCCCCAGAGGCTCTGCTGCATTCTCCCCTGCAGGCACATCCTGCTGATAAGATTCCCCTTCCCCGCCCTGGAATGTCTCCTGGAATGTCTCCCCTGCAACTTCCCCCTACTACCCGTGTGTGTGTGTGTGTGTGTGTGTGTGTGTGTGTGTGTGTGCATATATATTGTGACTGCAACAAATAAAATTGGGGCTTGATCAGAACTTTGTCTTGCCCCTGTTCTTCGCGTTCCTTGTTTGTCTAATTCTCTTAGGTGGTTCCTGCGTGCCCCCATTGATGCCCCGCGGGTGGGGACACATGGAGACACCCCATATCAGTTGCCATGAAGACCACCTATATCAGTTTCCATGGAAAAACACCAGTCCAGTTTCATTCAGACACCTAAGACCAGTTTCCATGGAGAAAACCCAGTCCAGTTGCTATAGAGACACCACACAACAGTTGCCATGGCAACACCCCAGACCAGTCCCCATAAGACAACCTAGACTAGTCCCCATGGAGACACCCAATATCAATTGCCATGAAGACACACCATAACAGTTGACATGGAAACATGCCATTCCAGTTGCCATGGAGACATCTCAGACCAGTTCCTATGGAGACAACCCAGACCACTTGCAATGTAAACATGCCAGTCAAGTTGCCATGGAGACTCGCCAGACAAGAACCCATGGAGACACCCCAGAACAGTTCCCATGCAGAAACCGCAGAACAGTACTCATGTCGACATTCGAGACTAGTTCCCATGCAGACACTTCATATCAATTGCCAAGCAGACACTCATTACAAGTTGCCATGGAATCATGCCAGTCCAGTTCTCATGGAGAAACCAAAGACCATTTCCCATGGAGACAGCCAAGACCATTTTCCATGGAAACACGCCAGTCCAGTTTTCATGGAAACACCCTAGTCAAGTTTCCATGGAGACACCATGGACCAGTTCCCATGGCGACTCCCCAAACGAGTTTCTATGGAGAGACCCCATACCAGTTGCCATGAAAACATGCCAGTCCAGTTTCCATGGAGACAACCCATACCAGTTCCCATCTAGAACCTCCAACCAGTTGTCATGGAGTCACCCCAGACAGTACTCATGGAGACACACGAGACTAGTTCCCATGGAGAAACCTCATATCAGTTGCCATGCAGACACCCCCAACCAGTTTCCATGGAAACACGCCAGTCCAGTTTTCATGGAGACACCTCATACAAGTTCCCATGGAGACACCCCAGACCACTTGCTATGGAGACACCACACAACAGTTGCCATAGCGACACCCCAGACAAGTCCCCATAAGACAACCAAGACTAGTCTCCATGGAGACACCCAATAACAGTTGCCATATAAACACCCCATATCAGTTGCCATGGAAACACGCCAGTCCAGTTGTCATGGAGACACCTCAGACCAGTTCCCATGGAGACACCCCAGACCAGATCCCATTGAGTCACACCGGGCAAGAACCCATGGAGACACTCCAGAACAGTTCCCTTCGAGAAACCCGAAGTCAGTACTCATGGAGATACCCAAGACTAGTTCCCATAGAGAAACAGCATTCCAGTTGCTATGGTAAAATGCCAGCCCAGTTGCCATGGCGACACCCCAGACCAGTTCCCATGGAGACACCACAGACAAATACCAATGAGTCACCCAGACCAGCACTCATGGAGACAACTGAGAATAGTTCCCTAGGAAAATCCCAGACAAGTACTCAGGGAGACACCCCAACCAGTTCCCATGGAGACACCCAGACCAGTTACTATGGAGACACCCGAGACTACTTCCCTTGGAGACACCACAAATCTGTTGCCATGCAGACACCCCATATCACTTGTCATGGAAACACGCCAGTCCAGTGCCAGGGAGACACCCCAGACAAATTCCCATGGAGAAACCCCAGAAAAGTTCCCATGGAAAAACACCAGACCAGTACTCATGGACACCGGGGACTAATTCCCATGGAGACACTCCAGACCAGTTCCCATGGAATCACGCTAGTACAGTTGCCATGGAGACACCCAATATAAGTTCCCATGAAGATACCACAGACCAGTTCCCATGGACACACCCCAGACCAGTACTCATGGAGACACCTGAGACTAGTTTCCATGGAGACACCCCATACCAGTTGCCATGGAACCACACAAGACAAGTTCCCATGGAGAAACCCTAGACAAGTTCCCATGGAGAAACCTCAGATCAGTACTCATGGAGACACCCAAGACTACTTCTGATGGAGAAACACCATACCAGTTGCCATGGTAAAATGCCAGTCCAGTTGTCATGGGGACACCACAAACCAGTTCCCAAGAAGACACCCCAGCCCTGTTCCAATGGAGAAACCCCTTATAGTACTCATGAGTCAGGCAGACCAGCACTCATGGAGATACCCGAGACTAGTTCCCATGGAGACATTGCACACCAGTTCCCATGGAGACACCCCAGATCAGTTGCCATGTAGACACCCCAGACCAGTTCCAATGGAGACAACCCAGACCAGTTCCCATTGTGACACCACAGACCAGTAATCATAGAGACACCCGAGACTCCTTCCAATGGATACAGCCCTTACCAGCTGCTCTGAGACACCCCAGACCAGTTGCCCTGGAAACACACCAGTCCAGTTGCCATGGAGACAGCCCAGTCAAGTTTCCATTGAAACATCCCGACCCATTCCCATGGAGACTTGCAAGACAAGAACCCATTGAGACACTCTAGACCAGTTCCCATGGTGACAGCACAGACCAGTACTCATGTGGACATCTGAGACTAGTTCCCATGGAGACACTGCAGACCAGTTCCCATTGATACACCCCAGATCAGTTCCCATTGAGACACTCCAGATCAATTGTCATGGAGACACCCCAGACAAGTTCCAATGGAGATACACCAGACCAGTTCCCATTGAAAAAGCCCAGACCAATACTCATGGAGACACCCGAGACTAGTTCCCTTGGAGAGACCACATATCTATTGCCATGCAGACACCCGATACAAGTTACCCTGGAGACCCCAGACCAGTACTCATGGAGACACCCGAGATGGGTTCCCATGGAGACACCTCATTCCAGTTTCCATGGAAACACCCGGAGCAGTTCCAATGGAGATTCCCCAGACAAGAACCCATGGAGACACCCCAGACCAGTACACATGTAAATACCCGAGACTAGTTCCCATGGAGACACTTCATATTAGTTGCCAAGCAGACACCCCATACAAGTTGCCATAGAATCACGCCAGATCAGTTCCCAAGGAGACACCTCAGAGCAGTTCCCATGGAGAAACCTCAGACCAGTACTCAAGGAGATATTAGAGACTATGGAGAAACACTATGGGATCTAGTAAAACACCAGTCCAGTTGCCATGAAATACCCCAGACCAGTTCCCATAGAAACTCCACAGACCAGTTCCCAAAGAGACACCTTTGACCAGTTACCATGGAGACACCCCATAACAGCACTCATGGAGACACACCAGACAAGTTTTCATGTAGACACCCCAGACAAGTTCCCATGGAGACACCAATACAAGTTGCCATGGAAACAACCCAGAAATGTTCCCACGGAGAAACCCCAGAACAGTTCACATGGAGACCCCCCAGACCAGAACTCATGGAGACAGCAGAGAATAGTTCACATTGAGACACCCCATACCAGCTGCCATGAAAACACACCAGTTCAGTTGCCAGGGGGACACCCCAGACAACTTTCCATTGAGAATCCCCAGACCAGTACCCATGGAGACACCCAAGATCAGTTGCAGTGGTGACTCATGAGTCACCTAGACCAGCACTCATGGAAACACGCCAGACCATTTCTCAAGGAGACATCTTTGATCAGTTCACATGGAGACACACCATACAAGTTCCCAAGAAGACACCCCATAACAGCCCTCATGGAGACACACCAAACTAGTTTCCATGGAGAAACCTCAGAACAGTTCTCAAGGAGACACCAGAGACTACTCCCATGGAGAAACACTATGGGAACTAGTAAAACGCCAGTCCAGTTGCCATGAGACACCCCAGACCAATTTCCATGGAGACACACCAAACCAGTACTTATGGAGACACCGGAGTAGTAGTTCACATTGAGACACCCCATACCAGTTTCCATGGAAATCGCCAGTCCAGTTGCCAGGGGGCACCCCAAACAAGTTTCCATGGAGAAACCCCAGACCAGTTCCCATGGATGCACCCCACAGCAGTTGCCATGGAAACATGCCAGTCCAGTTGCCATGGAGAAACCCCAATCCAGTTTCCATGGAATCACCCCAGTCCAGTTCCCCTGTAGACCCCAGACCACATCTCAACAAGACACCGAAGACCAGTTCCCATAGAAACACAGCATACAAGTTGCCATTGAAACACGACAGTCCCATTGCCAAGGAGACACTCCAGAGAAGTTCCCATGGAGAAACCCCAGAACAGTTCCCATGGAGACACCTGAGAAGAGTTCTCATGGAGACACCCGAGTCCAGTTCCAATGAAGACACCCCATATCAGTTGCCATGGAAATAGTCCAGTCCAGTTGCCATGGAAACACGCCCAAGAGTTGCCAAGGAGACTCCCCAGACCAGTTCCCATGTAGACACCTTTGACTACTTCACATGGAGACACTCTCGTCCAGTTGCCATGGAGACACCCCAGAAATGATCCCATGGAGAAATCCCAGGACAGTTTTAATGGGAACACACCAGACCAGTACTCATGGAGACACCGGAGATTAGTTCCAATTGCGACACCCCATAACATTTACCATGGACACACCCCATACCATTTTCCATGGAAACACGCCAGTCCAGTTGCCATGGAGACAGCCAAGACCAGTTCCCATGGAGACACCCCATACCAGTTGTCATGGAAACAATCCATTCCAGTTGCCATGGAGACAACCCTGAAAAGTTCCCATGGAGACACACCAGACCAGTACTCATGGAGACACCAGAGACTATTTAAAATTGAGACACCCCCTACCATTTGCCATGGAAAAACTCCATACCAGTTGCCCTGGAAATATGCAATTCCAATTGCCATGGAGATACCCTAGACCAGATCGCATATAGACACCTCCGACCAGTAGTCATGGAGACACCCGAGACTGTTTTCCATGGAGAAATGTTATATCAGTTGCCATGGAAACACGACAGTCCAGTTGCCATGGAGACACCCCAAACATTCCCATGGATATCAATCAGACCAGAACTCATGGAGATAGTGGAGACTAGTTCACATTGAGACACCCCATACCAGTTGCCAGGGAAACACACAACTCCAGTTGCCAGGGGGACACCCCAGACAAGTTTCCATGGAGAAATACCAAACCAGTTCCCATGGAGACACCCAAGGCCAGTTGCAATGGTGACTCATGAGTCACCGAGACCAGCACTCATGGAAACACACCAGACCAGTTTCCATGGAGACATCTTTGAGCAGTTTACATGGAGACTCCCTACATGAGTTCCCATGGAAACACCCCATAACAGCAGAAAAATTTCCATGGAGACACTCCAGACCAGTTCCCATGGAGAACCTTCAGAAGAGTACTAATGGAGACATCTGGACTAGTTCCCATGAAGAAACTGCCAATCCAACTGCCATGAAACACCCCAGACCAGTTCCCATGAATACTCCACAGACCAGGTCCCATGGACACACCCCAGAACAGTTCCCATGGAAACACGGACAAACAAGCTCCCATGGAGACACTCCAGAATAGTACTCATGAGTCACTGAGACCCGCACTCTTGGAGACAGAGAAGACTAGTTCCCATGTAGACACCTTAGACCAGTACTCATGTAGACACCCAAAACGAGTTCCCATGGACTCTATCAGTTCCCATGATAATATGCCTGTCCAGTTGCCTCGGAGAGACACCAGACCAGTTCCCATAGAGACACCCAAGACCAGTTGCAATGGAAACACTCTAGACCAGTTGCCCTGGAGGCACTCCTGACCAGTTCCCATGGAGACATGCCAATCAAGTAAACATTGAGACACCCGAGACTATTTCCCATGGAGATACCACTGACCAGTTCCCATGGAGACACCCAAGAGAAGTTGCAATTGAAACACACCAGGCCAGTTGCCATGGAAATAACCCAGTCCAGTTGTCATGGAAACACCCCAGACCAGTTCCCCTGTAGACCCCAGACCAGTACTCATGGACACATCTCAAACTAATTCCCATGGAGAGACACCATACTAGTTGCCATGGAAATATGCCAGTCCAGTTGCCATGGAGATACCCCAATTCAGTTCCCCTGTAGATCCCAGACCACTACTCAACGAGACACCCAAGTCCAATTCCCATAGAGACACACCATACCAGTTGCCATCAAAAAATGCCAGTCCAGTTGCCAAGGAGACACCCCAGAGAAGTTCCCTTGGAGAAACCCTAGAACAGTTCCCATGGAGACACCCCAGAAGAGTTCTCATGGAGACACACAGACCAGTACTCATGGAGACACCCGAGACCAAATCCGATGAAGACACTCCATATCAGTTCCCATGCAGGCACCCCATACAAGTTGCCATGGAAACAGGCCCGTCCAGTTGCCATGGAAACACACCCAACAGTTGCCAAGGAGACTCCTCAGTTCCATGGAGACACCTTTGACCACTTAACATCGAGACACCACAGACCAGTTGCCATACAAAAACGCTCCTCTAGTAGCCATGGAGTCACCCCAGAAATGTACCCATGGAGAAACCCCAGAACAGTTCCCCAGAACAGTTCCCATGGAGACACCCCGTACCAGTTGCCATGAAAACAATCCAGTCCAGTTGCCATGGAGACAACCCAGGAAAGTTCCCATGGAGAAACCCCAGAACAGTTCCCATAGAGACACACCAGACCAGTGCTCAGGGAGACACCCGAGAATAGTTCTAATTGAGACACTCCATACCATTTTCCATGGACACACCCCATACCATTTTCCATGGAAACATGCCAGTTCAGTTGCCATGGAGACACCCCAGACCAGTTCCCATGGACACACCAACAAAAAAGTTCCCATGGAGACACTCCAGACAAGTACTCATTATTCACCGAGACCAGCACACATGGGGAGAGAGAAGACACCCCAGAGCAGTACTCATGGAGACACCCCAAACGAGTTCCCATGGACACAACCCATACCAGTTGCCA